>OZ026525.1:66905752-67000752 GCA_964019695.1 Loripinus fragilis | reverse complement strand
ATTAAAATCTGCAAACCACTTTACTAATGAATACCATATTTGGGTAACTTTATTAAATGACTTAGATAGCAACGCCGCTGATATACGGCAAAATCTTGGCGTTTTGAAATCACACTTTTTGGCGTGAGATTTGTATTTTATCTATTTTATCCATTATTGTTTAATCAGCATTCTCCCTAAGAATCATGCAGGTCCAGTAGAAAAGCTGATAAGTGACTTTTTGAGAATGTCCAAAAAGGTTGGTGCAATAGATTTCATATAACATAAAAGTTTAATAGCCAAAGAAAAACCGTTATTGTCATGCCGTTACCATGGCAACGGCCAGATAAAGATTTTGTCTCTAGACACATGTTTTCCATTTTTGGAAAAATGAATAATTACACTTGTGAAGACAATACAGCATATATATCTTTGAAAGTCTCATGGTTTACGCTGTATGAATTTACGCTGTATGAATGTATGGAAAAAAATCAATAAGGTATTAACTTTCAATATCACAAATGGAAAAGAAAATAAAAGCTGGCCTGAAATTGCACTTTTTGTTCAAATTTAAATGATAGTTTTTGAGACAAGAAGTAGTAAAAGGAATGAATTTTATTTTAGGGATATCCACTGATACAATGTGTCATTAATGAAAAAATAAAAAAGCTCAAAATATTTCATTTTCCATGTAACCATGGCAACCAAAGTGGATGGGGAAACCAGGTATGGAAAAGTCACATTCTTAGGCATTTTTGAACTACTACAGCCATTTCCCCGACCTACATAGAGACATTAGTTAATGATACATAGTTAATGATAAGTTTTAAATGAAATGCATGCGTAGAGTTTTACCACCTTCTAGTCCTAACCATGGAAACAATTAGAGTACTGTCGCAAAATGGAGATTAAATTAATTGCATCTTAAAGTGGGTAAAATTTTTCAGATGGATATAATGCAAGTTTCAACATGTTTAAAAGATAATTTTATTGCGACATATTATCATAATCAATATGATATAAGCAAAGTTAATAAGTTTCAGTTTTATATAGTAGCATTTATAGACGTCTAAAGAGGGTGGGGTAACAAAAAACAATTTACTGAATCTTAAGCAAATCTTCCAATCGCCATGGGGATGATGACATATTTCCATACTGTCAATGCTTAATATGGGCCTTTAGGTTTTATAAACTGCAAAAACATGTGTGAGGTTTACCTACGTCTAGCGGTTACCATGGAAATAAGCACAGACCTGTTGTAAAATGGATATTGAATAAAAGCGTCTTGAAGCAGTTAAACTTTACGGATGGTTGTAATGCAAGTTTCAAAGTGCATTAAAGATGGGTGAGTTGAAACATATCAACATTATCAATATGATTTAAGCAAAAATAACAAGTTAAGTTTTAATTTGGTAACTCTACGTTAAAAGTGGGTCGGGTAACCAGATATATAACAAACAAACGTTTTAGTCATTTAAAGCTAGTATTCCCAATAGTGGCGGCGATCATGACACATTTGTATACAGCTTATACTTGATAGGGATTTCCAGTTCCATAAACTGTAAAACATGTGTGGGGTTTAACCTCCTTCTTGTCGTAACCATGGAAACATTCAGAGTACTGTCACGAAATATAATTAAATTAATTGCGTCTCAAAGTGGTTTAAAATGTTCCAACTAGTTAGAATAAGATTTCAAGTTGCTTCAAGGATAGTTGACTTGAGAAATATCGAAACTATCAATTCGATAAGCAAACTTAATAAGTATTCATTTTGTAACAATAATGGCACTTTAAAGTGGGTGGGGTAACCACATAATGACAAAAACTTATTTTAGTAACTTTAAGCAAGTATCCCCAATAGTGGTGGCAATGCTGACATATTTACAAAATGCCAATACTTAATGGGAGCCTTTAGATTTTATAAACTGTAAAAAATATGTGTGGGTGTTGTTGCTTTTTTTCTTCTGGCCATAACCAAAGTAAATAGTAGCATATGCCTGTTGTAAAGTGGAAGTAAAAATTGATTGTGTCTTAAAGTGTTGAAATTGCTTCAGCTAATAAGAATACGTTTTCAATGAGGTAACAGGAAAATTGAGTTGAGTCATATCTACATTTAATTTATCAAAATGATAAGAAAACTTAATAAGCTTCGTATTTTGTAACAATTACAGACTTTTAAAGTGATTGGCGAATCAGATATATAACAAAAACTTATTTCAGTAATTTTAACAAGTATCCCAAATAGTGGCAGTAATGTTGACATATTTGAATACTGCCAATACGTAATGGATGCCTTTAAGCTTCATAAACTGTACACACATGAGTCATGGCTGTAACCATGGAAACAATAACAGGCCTTTTGCAGAATGGAAACGAAATAAAGTGCATTTTATAGTGGCTAGAATTGACCCACCTAGTTTCTATATTACAGAATTTAATGTGCCTAAAGATAGTTGAGTATAGAAATTTAGTATACGTTTTGGATAAATCAATTTTAAAGGATTTTATCTTTGAAGCCAAAATAAGTTTTGATTTTCTGTATGGAACAATTATTGGTTGCGACCAGAAAGAGGTAGACTCCAAGCATGTTCTTTTATTTTTGAAACTGAATACAATTTAGAACTTATCATAACTGTAAACGCCTCTTAGTAGGCTATGAAAATGACTGTAGCAGTTAAAAATGCCTAAAAAAGGTTTTCCATACTAAGTAACCCCGGCCACCTTTGGTGGTCTGGTATGGCATGTACGATATTATCTTGTATTTTTATTTAAATCTACTTCCTTTTACCTTTAATGCTTCAGAATATTAAGATCAGAATCAAAATTAGTGTTTTATTGGATATTTGAAGGTGCAAAACTGTCATTTCACAGAATGGTCATTTTAGGCCATTTTCGTCTTTGTTGATTACCATGGCAACGAGCAACAAACTGAAAGAACGGAACATGGATTTAATTCTTTTCGGTTGATGGTGGATGCATCCTGAAAATTTAGGCAAACTTGGTGGCTTAGGCTGCTGTCCGTTCTAAGGCGGTGGTTCTGTTGTTGATGACTTTTTGTTTATTGTTACTCCCATTGTGGGAGTCTGTAATTGTTTTATGTTTTGTTGTATGTTACTTTATGTCCAACTAGTATCGCAATCATCTTGATGGGGACGAGAGAGCTGGTTGCTTTGCTTAACTTGTCTTCCTGGTGTCTCGTGATGGTTGAGCGGCTCTTCCTCGCGGTGCCATGGGGTTGTCTGCGGTTTGTGATTGTGGTATTTCCTGATCATACTCACTTACTATTTTTGTATTTGTTATTCTAAAATGTATATAAATTGTTTAATACTACTGGCTTAAGGAGGCATTTACTTTGAAAACAACAACAACAAAAAAACAGTTTTTTAGTTGTAAAAGTCACTTATGATTTTGTTATCATTGTAACACGTTTTGAAGCACAGGTTAATTCATTTTCAAGTACTTGTGAAAAAATTAATGCTCATTCAAAAATTTAATGAATTCATGAAATACTCCTTGCTAAATAGAGACATATAGCATTTGTTTTTTTATATATATATTTTAGGTATATAGTAATCTTTTAACAATTCTTGTTGCCATGGTAACTATCATATGAAGTATTCAATTTTTTTTTTTTCAATTTGTATAACAGATGTAAACTATCTAAACTATGTTAATAATTGCTCATATTCTGTCGTGCTGGAAGGAGATGTTTGCTGCGAGTATTCCCTTTTCGTTGAATATGTCGCTTTTGTGATGCTGGTCTGATGTTTTGGCTGCCATGGTGACATGGATTTGGATCATGTTTTTGTTAATTTGATAATGGTTTTGATAAGCAGGTGCTAGTTTCATAAAATGTGCATAAATAATTAATTTGATCTTTTGTACAAGGGAGATAGTTTGCTTTAATAATGTTTTTGTGAACTAACTATGTGATGGTTTGGTTGCCATGATACCCTATATTAAAATAATAATATTATTTCCCATTTTTAGTTTTTGTTTAACAAATGTGGATTTTCCAGAACGTGTATATATTATGCATATTAGTGTTGGCTAAAGCAAGATGATTTGATTTAAAAGTGCAGTATTTTTGTAAAATCTCTAATAGTCAGATAGTTCCATTACCATGGAAACAATAAATATCAACATTTCGAGTCTTTTTATTCGTGACATGGGTTGGTAATTTTGGCACTATATACATCTTTCATATACACATTTGCTCTAAAGAGATTCTAGGATTTTAAAATGGTCAATTTTCAGGGTTTTGAAAAATGGTTTCCATGGTGACACGTTTGTTGATAGGCAACACAATACAAGTGGCATTTCATTATAATTTCATTATTCACTAAAAGTTTGAATACAACTAAAGTGGTCCTCTAAACAGAGCTATTAGTAAAATGTTATCAAAAGAAATTTCATATCACGAAAACAGTCTGAAAAGTGTCGACTTTACATTTTTCTAGGGCAAAACTCATTTTTTGTAATATTTCTTTGCCATAGAGTAAAAAAAAAATTCTTTTGCCATGGTGACTCTAATCTGGAGTTTTTTAACCTGTTATTTTTTGTTTTTGTATAACAGATGTGGATTATCTAAAATTGAAAATCATTCATATTCTTTCATGCTGGAAGGAGATAACTTGCTTTCGTTTAATATGCCATTTTTGTGAAATCTCCAATGGTATGTTGGTTTGGTTGCCATGGTTACATGAATTTGGATAATTCATTTGTAATTTTGGTGTTGATAATCTGGTGATGGTTACAAAATACATGCATAAATAATCAATTTTAACACTTGTTTAAGGAAGATAATTTGCTGTGAATATGCTGTTTTTGTGAAATCGCAGCCTATCTAATGATTTGGTTGCTATGGTAACCTACATTCAAAAATTGCATTGTTTTCATTTTTTGTTTTTGTTAAGGAGATCTGGACTTGCTAGAATGTGTATACATTATGCATATTTTTGTTTGCAGAAGCAAGATAGCTTGCTTTGAAATTGCAGATCTCTGATGGTCAGGTACTTCCGTTACCATGGAAACATAAAATATAAACATTTTGAGTTTTTTTTATTAATGGCATTTGTAGATCAGACATGGGTTATTTTGCACTATATATATTGTTCATATACATCTTTGATGTAAATAGATATTTAGATTCGACAATGTTTTATTTTTAGTGTGCTGAAATAGGTTTCTATGGAGACACGTTTGTTGCTAGCCAACATAATACAGAAGGCATATTTCATTTTAAACTAAAATTTTGAAAATAACTAATGTGGTCTTCTAAACAGAGGTAGTAGTAAATGTAAGCAACAAAAACTTCGTCTTACAAAAACAGCTTGAAAAGTGTCAATTTCACATTTTCCTAGGGCAAATCTCATTTTTTCAATATTTATTTGTCATAGAGTAAAACAGTTTCCTGTTGCCATGGTAACTCTAATCTGGAGTTTTTAAAACTATTATTTTTGTATTTGTAAAAAAGATGTGAATTATCTAAAATATTTTGCAAATTATTCATATTCTGTCATGCTGGAAGGAGAAAATTTGCTTTGAATATGCTTTTTTTTGTTGCCATGGTAAAATGAATTGGGATAATTAATTTGTAAATTTGATTTTGGTGTTGATAATCAGGTGCTGGTTAAATAATATGTGAATAAATAATAAATTTGATCCTTTGATTAAGGGAGATATTTTGCTGTGAATATGCTATTTTTTGTGAAATCGCTGACTATCTGATGGTTTGGTTGCCATGGTTACCTACATTTAAAAAATTGCATTATATTCATATTTTGTTTTTGTTTAGGAGATATGGACTTGCCAGAATGTGTATACATTATGCATATTTTTGTTTGCAGAAGCAAGATATCTTTCTTTGAAATTGCAGATCTCTGATTGTCAGGTAGTTCCGTTACCATGGAAACAAAAAATTAAACATTTTGAGTTTTTTTTATTAATGACATTTGTAGATCAGACATGGGCTATTTTGCACTATATATATCGTTCATATACATCTTTGCTGTAAAGAGATATTTAGATTTGACATTGGTCAATGTTTAGTGTGCTGAAAATTGGTTTCTATGGTGGCACGTTTGTTGCTAGGCAACATACTACAGATGGCATATTTCATTTTAACTAAAATTTTGAAAACACCTAATGTGGTCTTCTAAACAGAGGTAGTAGTAAATGCAAGCAATAGAAATATCATCTTACAAAAGCCAGCCTGAAAAGTGTCAATTTCACATTTTCCTAGGGCAAATCTCATTTTTGAAATATTTCTTTGTCATAATTAAAACAGTTTTCCTGTTGCCAGGGTAACTCTAATCTGGAGTTTTTAAAACTATTACTTTTTGTATTTGTAAAATAGATGTGAATTATCTAAATTATGTTGCAAATTATTCATATTCTGTCATGCTGGAAGGAGACGATTTGCTATGAACATGCCTTTTCTTTTGTTGCCATGGTAAAATGAATTGGGATATTTAATTTGTAAATTTAATTTTGGTGTTGACAATCAGGTGCTGGTTAAATAATATGTACATAAAAATAAATTTGATCCTTTGATTAAAGGAGACATTTTGCTTTGAATATGCTCTTTTTTGTGAAATCACAGACTATATAATGGTTTGATTGCCATTGTAACCTATATTTAAAAAAATGAATTATTTTCAAGTGTTTGTTTTTGTTAAACAGATGTTTGTTGTGTGTTAAAATTTTTCCAAATGTGTCCTGGTCCACATCAGAAATAAGGGCGAGGCTGGCGCTGTAAAAACGGTTTAAGCCCTCCAGTAAAATATTTTACTGACCGTTCAAAGGCAGTATTTTTTGTGGATCTTTTATGTTTTTTTCTGTCTTGTGTTTGCTATGCCTTTGTGTGCGTCTGTTTATATGTGCCTTGTGGTCACCTGCTGGAAAAAGGGCTGATCTCTTGGCTCTCGTTTGTGGTGTCTAACTGTGAGTTTGTCACTTTCCCATTGGTATCCTGGGTCAGGTGTGGTATTTGATTGTATCGATTCCTGATATTTGCACCATTACTTACCTTACAAGAATGTATATACGTTATGCATATATTTGTTTGCAGAAGCAAGAAAATTTCCTTTGAAATAGCAGTATTTTTGTAAAATCTCTGATGGTCAGATAGTTCCGTTGCCATGAAAACAAAAATTCTAAACATTTTGAGGGTTTTTTTATTCATGACATTTGTAAATCAGACAAGGTTCATTTATTTAGGCATAATATATATCGTTTATATACACCTTTGTTGTAAAGAGATATTTAGATTTGGAAATGATCAATTTTAGTGTTCTGAAAATTGGTTTCCATGGTGACACGATTGTTGCTAGGCAACACAATGCGTATGGCAATTTTAATTCTTCACTAAAATTTTGAATACAACTAATTTGGTCCTCTAAACAGAGCTAGTAGTAAAAGTAATAAAATTAAAACTCATATCACCAACGCCAGCCTGAAAAGTTTCAATTTCACATTTTACCTTGGGCAACTCTCCGCCAATCTCGGAGAAATTTTAATATCTGGTTTCCATGGAAACCACTGTCAGAAAAAGAGAATGCTTTATTTTGTAAAAGTTTTTCAACAAGTCTGATTATATCGATTTCTGTGACTAGTCACTTATCACCATCTGCATGATTCTTACGGAGAATGCTAATTAAAACATTCAATAAAACATGAGCACTCATGTAAGCTCCGCTATATAATCATCAATCAAAATGATATTGATAATTGCTTGGTCAGATAACCAAGTTGTAAATAAACTGAAGTTGTCTTTAGCAGCATGTCTCTTCGAACAAATACATGTGGAGATTACTGGACAGAATCTTGTAAACTGGTATATGAAATATGTACAGCTATTAATTACCGTCATCTTGGAATATTGTATTCTGATTAATATTTTCTATGTCCTGAACATGATCTCGATCAATTCAGTAATGCAAGTTCTATAATTATGATTAACTAAAGAATCGCTGTTTGTCGTGTATTTTGCTTAAGTACAAGATTTCTGTTTTGTTCAACTACAATGTACCTGTAACTGTCAGGACTTTTGAACGTCGAGTGATTAATACTTGTCATTCAATTCTATCACATCATTAAAAACACTCCTAAACCTGTTAGGCACCGGATATTGAATGTCTAAAAATTGTAGTGAATACGCGAGATCAACTTGAAAGTGAAATAAACGCAATTAATAATACATTGTACTTGCCAGACATTTGTTTCGATGGACACGAAAATGACAGGGAAGTTCAAAGGGACCTACAGAAACATAACATGACGTATTTTAATCAAAACTAAAGCATACAGCTCATTGTCAAAACATATATGAGATTGGGCCTGTTTCTAGATAAAATAGATTCTGCTTTTTCAGTCAGGTGTGCTTTAGTTAGATCTAGTCACCTTCAAGGAGCTCAAAAAACAACTTTGCCGACTGTGGTAAAAGAGAGACGATTTCTTTGGGGTTTTTTTCAAGGTTATTTTGGTACATGTACCTGACTGTTTAATGTATACAACGCTGACTTCTGTAATAAAAAAAAGACAAAAGCTTTTTAATGGCACCATAAAAACAATTTGAATAGGGCAATATGCACGAAATAACAGTCAGGTACATATCCTTTTAAAACAACCTTAAATATAGAAAAAAATGAGTGAACAATTGGTAATGTATTGATTTGAGATAAACAAAAAAATAGTGATATTTCTCGTCCTCACTATTATTCCTTCAGTTTGCGCACAATTTCTCACATCATTTGCACATTTTAGCGCATCATTATATAAATTGAGACAGTGCATGAGATTTCCAACAATGAAGTATGTGCGACCAGCAAAGCCTCAGATCAGCCTGCGCATATGCGCGATCTGATTAGAACCTTTGCTTGTCGCTTGAATATTTTTATGATTGTTAAGCTACTGACTGAACATCATTCAGAGTTACTACGCCTAAAAGGATGCTGTACAGGCTCGCAAGTCTACACATGTCAAAATATCACATTGTTGAAATCACATGTCACGGTTCAATTAACTCGTCCAATTTGAAGCAGGTTTGTTTATTTACATCCCCTTGATAATGAATTGCGGACGTGAGCAAATAACATGTTTAAAAATGTGTAACAGTTCAAGTTAAATTGAACCACTGTGAGTTGCTAACAGCTCCTGAGTGCAAGGCTCACGCACGCTTTGGTACATACGTTACAGAGATTATTACAGTAAGTTCGTATATGATAGAAATGAGTCCATTGGTGTACTCTTGTAAAAGTATTTTCAATTATTGTACGTATTTAGTTCTGTTTTCCAGTTGTTGTATAAGCTTATCCATAAAATCTTTTTGTTAAACCTTTTATAATAACCTTGCTGTATCTCATTGTAATATCTTAAAAAGGCAGCTGCGTATGCTGCATTACAGGGCCAAATATGTTGTTAAAAGGGTATCCTTTGGAAGCAAAGACTGCGCACAAAAGAACTGAAACTAGAGTGTGCATATTGCCTGGGCCAGACTAGCTAATTTCTGCCATTTAGGTTTCATCAGTGACCCTCTAATAGTTTCAATGTTCCACAATGAAACCCATGATCCCAAAGGACAAGAAATAAAATCTACACTATAGTGAAGGGCAGGGAGACGTTCTACTGCCGCCACGCAGTCCCAGTCACCAGCTGTAGTGAAGTCAGATATGTTCTTAAAAGGGTATCCTTTGAAAGCAAAAACTGCACCAAAGAACTGAAACTAGAGTGTGCATATTTCCTGGGTTAGACTAGCTAGTTTCTGCCATTTAGGCTTCATCAGTGACCCTCTAATAATTTCAATGTTCCACAATGAAACCCACGATCCCAAAGGACAAGAAAATAAAATCTACACTATAGTGAAGGGCAGGGAGACGTTCTACCGCCGCCACACAGTCCAAAGCTTGCTAATCACAACAACCTGGATTCCAATTAGACAGTGCAAGATGTTTCATGTAACCTGTTAAAACATGGCAACTAACAAATCCCTCAAATAATCAGTGTGTTATCAAGACATGTTAATCAATTTACAAGTGCACTTCAACCATGGCTGATAGTATTTACTATAGACTTGATAATGTGCATATGGCAGTCCTGTTCTTCTAAATAATTTTGTATGCATATTTGCAATTTGGCCATCATATACTGTTTGGATCTTACTTATTCTTTTTCTGGCATGTTGGTTATCATTGAAAAAAAATTACTGCTACCACAGACTTGGGACTGTAACGCCTCAGCAGCTAATATAGCACGGCATCTAGCCATACCACAATTACAGCCAAAACATGGACCTTTAAACGTTTAACGCCGGCCACCATCGAGCCATAACACTGTACATATTTTAATAACCCTGCTTGTAGAGAATATTTCTAATATATGTAACTCTATAATCTATATCACTAGGCCTGTTAGAACATTCTGCAAGGACATGGAAAGCCACAATTACATTCTCCATTCATAATTTGATGCCTGAAATTAAACACAACAACATACCTTGAAGTACCAAATCTGTAGCGTAGCGGAGGATTTGGGTAGACAGAAGCTTACCATTAGGTAGATATTGTTTATATGAGCAATGTATAATTAAATCTACTGGTACATACGACCATAAAGGGGTAGTGAGTGTGTGTATTTTATTTACAAAGTTACCTGTTATTTTGTGTTATCCATCCTACCTGCGTAGTACAGTGGTGCTGTCACCTCCCTGTCTTATTAGAGTGTTTGTCCGACCTTTAATTAACTGTAAAATTTATAATAAGGCTTAAATTGGTGTCTGTTTCATTTCAAATAATCTGTGTCTGCTTTGTTTTGACAGAAGATTTAAACGCTGTATAAGGATGTGACGACATATGCTACTTCCTGTTTTGTTTTGGAATAGAACAGAACTGACATAGAAGTACTTACAGGTCCACTCTATCTGGCTCAGCCTACTAGTGATTGCAGTTCTGTGTGCTATGTCATGTGAAAATGACTATAATAATATTAGTAGCAATATGAGATGTAACAACTCCAATGATAAAGGAAAGATAAATAAATGATCATGTATTAACTAGAAAAAAAGCAATAAATCTGGTACACAATAATAGGGTAAGCATATATCACAAAAGAAATATGGCAGGAAAAAAGAAAACCTGGAATCCGAAGCAAGGGCTATCGTCAGAAAAGTCCGTGAAAAAAGCTCTGCATGATGTTGGGTATAATGGGGTGTCGAAAAAGTGGGCTTCTCGTATGTATGGTGTGCCCAGAACAACACTTGTGAGGGGACTAACCACTTTTGATCACACCAGTCCTGCAACTAGGCCTCCAGCTCTGTCTCGAAATGAAGAAGATGAGCTTGTTTCTCATATCCTCACAATGGAAGAGAGGGGATTTGGCCTTTCTATCAAGGAAATTTGAAATTGGCATATGAACTGGCTGAGATAAAAAAAAAAACGTGCTCAACCGTTCAACAAAGAGAAAAAAGCTGCAGGTTATGATTGGTTTGAAGGTTTCTCTCAGAAACACCCATGCATTTCAGTGAGAAAACCAGAGTCTCTAAGTGTGGCACGCTCAACAATGCTCAATGAAAATGTAGTCAGCACATATTTCGACAAACTGGGCGAATGTCTTGGTTATTTTGGAATTAAGAATAGGTCTATTCAAATCTCCAATATGGACGAGTCAGGATTTAGTACTGTACACATGCCTGTTAAAATCGTTGGTAGAAGAGGGAAGAAAGGCGTACACTCTAAAACCAGTGGTGAAAGGGGAGAGAACATATCGGTTGTTTGCTGTGTTTATTCTACATGTGGTTTGAAAAGATATTTCTCACCCACCTTCTAGCCGCCCGCCAAGTGATTCTGATTCTGGACAGCCATAAATCTCACATGTCACTGAAAGTCACTGAACTGGCCAAACGCAATGATGTGGAAATGTTCTGTCTCCCGCTACATACAACGCATTGGCTCCAGCCCTCGACAGAACTATATTTGGTCCCATGAAAAAAGCCTATGATAAGGCATGTAACGTATTCATGAAGCAGAACACAGGAAGACAAATTACCCGATATGACTTTTGCAGTATCTTCAATAATATGTTAAATGGCAAGATGAAACTCCCCAACATTGCCGGTGGCTATAAAGCAACTGGCATCTATCCCACCAACCCTCAAGCGATTTGCGATGCAGTATACGGTCCATCCCGCAGTTCAGTCATCTGACAACCTGAGAACCCATTGCCAACCACCAATGAAGAGGTGCACGAGCACGTGCAACCATGTGAATCTGGAGCGGCGGATCAAGCACAACAGGCTAACACTGCGAGTGTGTCTACATCGACAACTGAAATACTAAAATTTCCCTCGTAGTAAAAGAAGCAAATACGCAAATAACAACAGTTAGATGCATAACAGAAGACAAATTTGTGTGAGAGTTGAAGGAGAAGGAAGCTAAAAAACTGAAACTAGAAGAAGAGAAAGGAAAACGTAAACTAGAGAGAGAGCAGAGACGACTGGAAAAACAAAGTCATAAGCTAAAACTTGAAATGCTTAGGATAGCGACGATGGAAATCCGGGAAATAAAAAAGCAGAAAAATCTTGAAAAAAAAAAGTCGGGAAAAATTGAGTAAAAAAATAACAAGAATATAAGTACTAAATATATGATTTGAACTCAACTTAATTTGTGTTGTATTGAGTTTAAGTATCCAGTTATATAAAAGTCTCACGTGGCGCCACAATCGTGCAGCCTATTCAAGGCATTGGAAGCAGAGGGGATATACCTTCTTTAAAAACACACAATAAAATGTACTCTACTTGAAGCCCCTGAATTGTTGCATTTTTTATCAATCGTATTTCAGCAATACAGATAAGAACAAAGCGTACACGTGTGTGTATGCGAGACGGCATATGAGCATATACCTGAGATGTCACATGCTCACTTATAATTTACGATGAAAATGAACTAAAGTCGGATTTTTACCTCAGAAGGATCGAAAGTTAGACAAGACCACGGTGTAGCACGTGAAACGCAAGTCACGATCAAATACCGCTAGTATCCTACCAGTTACCCATGGTACTTCAATTGACAGGGGAAGTGACAACTGTTACAATCAGATTGACCTTCCACGTGCTATCGTATGTAGACGCGTCCAATCTTTGATTCTTCAGAGCTACAAATCAGACTATACAGGTTTGATGCAACCTAGCCTATTGTGAAAAACGTGCTTGCTGCTGTGTCTATTTTATTGTAGTCTCTCGATTAAAGCTATTAATGTGCAAATGCAACTCACATTCACTGTAATGGCTTCTAGCATCCGAATTGTTGGTTTGCTTACAGAAAAACAGAATTGTACGCCCCTTGGGTCTGCACTATAATCACTATGTGATTCTGTCTGTCCATCCATTACCAGTTAGTGAGAATGTTCATAACTCTTGAACCACATGGTATATTTTGATCACATTTTGCATACATTCCCAAACCACTGGCAATCAAAATCACCTTGTTTGCTTCAAGCAATTGTCCTGACTGTTGTGGTCTGTTAATGAAAATCCCCATAACGCTTGAACCTTACGGGATATTTGGATCAAATTTTGCATACTGATTTATTTTAATACTCTCCAGCCACTGGTATGTACATAAACGGTGCCGAGGGTTTGTTGAGCATCATTTGTGCCGTTTGAGGTTTCTAAGTGAAAATGCTCATATTCTTGAACTGCATAGTCGTTTAGTCAAATTTTGCATATTAATACATTTTAACATTATCGAAAAACATGTATGCAAAACGGTGATTAGTATTTGCCGAGAAAACTTTTTGTGGCAAAGCCTAGTCACCGTTTTGCATACCTGTGTCTTGAATGTATTAGAAACCCACTTTTGTATGGAACCTATTTCAGAACGGCTATGTTGAAACTCTCAGATCGGCTACCGAAACACTGTTTTCAATTTAAATACCTTGAGTTCCATTCTAATTAGTAAAATTCAACGTGGGTCGTGCATATTACTGCCAGTTAATTATGAAACAAAGCGGTATCTTGTCATTTCCATATATAAAGATCTAAAGTGGAGTTAAAATGCCATGCAAAAGCAATAAACGAAAACGTACAGTAATACTTCATTTGTGGCTTTCGTTTAACGTTCAAACTTTTTAGATCTTACAAGAATGTCAATGACCTTGACCTCTGACCTATGTCACTGTGATCAGTTCACTATATATAAATCCACTCACTACCTTAAGAGCGGGTACAAGTAGGTACACGTTTTAATCTCGTAAAGCTCGTATAACTACTAGAAAGCCAGAAGTATATTGAAAGTGAATGTAAATTCGTTTATTTTGACAGGTGTCATTTTGGGAAAAGTACCACATGTATATAGATAGCTTGCGTCTTATGACTAGCTAACACCTAGGTTGCAACGAGGGAGTGTTTTTATGCATCACTTTTCCGCATACCTGGTATTTGGCATACACTTGGGTGTAGTCGTACAGAGACACAATACCAACAGGTAAGGCAAACATATATAATTGAAAGCGCGGAAGAAGCCTAGCACGTGGCTTTACAGTCGCCATCGAAACGAACAGCATATTAGCCTTTATTAGGTAAACCATTGAGTAATACCTTAAAGAATGAAAACAGTACAGAAAATATACATTAATTGCATAATGGGCCCTGTATCATCCTGAATGTTCAATGATGTCGAGGGTGTCCATTTGCCCCGATATTGTGGGGTAAATGGTCAGTTTGGGTATACAATATCGGGTTAGGGCCAGTTAAAACCGGAAATGAATAGAAATGTTTTTTCACGTACTGAGAAATTCCGCAATGGCATGTCCTTAAGTTAAGACACATCTTTTACTCTAACTGTTATTTGTTTTCAGTTTGTGGCCCCGAAAATGCTTAAGGTATCCACTTGGCCCATTTTCCCATAACTTTAATTAATATACAATGTCTCGCCAAGTTCATTGTACCGTTCAGGGGTTATTGCAGACATTTACCCAATCAGGTAATGATTAAAAGGGAATGATTGACTGATGAAGTACTACTTTCATTTTCATAAGTAAGTGTTTGAATTTTTTGATAATATTGCGTTATAATGGATGTAACAATATATGAAATATTTAAAGTTCAGTTTGATTTTGCGTAAGAATAGTGGTTCAGTATGTATAAGCCTAGCATCATTTATATGGGGCATAGGCAAACATTGCAGACCCAGATCAGAACGCGTCGTCTGATCGGGATCCCCACGGTTTGTTTACAGAATATACTATCAAAATTTGAATACAAATAAATAAAAATACCACCAAGCAACCCTAAGAACGGAAGTTGACTGTTCCAATTTATAAGAGTGGGAAATTCTATTCAACAAAATGGGTAAATGAACACATTGCATTGTTACTCTAGACTGAAATGATTGAAGAATGCTATGTACCATCTATATCCTTTTATAAGTATCAGTGTCATGCACAAGTGCTAATAGTCTTTATGTGTATATAATCGTTATAAATAAAACTGCGTGACTATGGGTTGTAGATATTTAAAATCTTTTGCTGGACTTTGAATGCTAAAAAAAATTTCAAAGGTAGAGGATACTAGACTGCAGTCGATGGTTCACCATTGCAAATACCTGCTTTTCACTTTTGACCTTGACCTTAGGTTCATGGTTGCACAAAATATTGCCCAGTCCCCACCACATCATGAGACCTATGCAACAGCGAAGTTTGAAGCTGCTACGTTCCACGGTTTGGGGAATGCATTAAAAAGATAGTTGACCTTTGACATTGACCTTGGCATTAAGGTCACACTAATTACTTCTTAGGGCCCTTTACATCACGTGCTATATGCACCTTAAAGTTTAAAGTTGCAATGTCATATGGTTTAAAAACAGTACATTATTTGACCTCTGACTTTGATCTCTGGGTCGAGGTCACACAAAAATTGCTCAGTGCCCTCTACATTATGTGACCTTTACAGGAACAAAGTCAGTTGCTACGTCTAACGGTTTAGAAGGAGATGCATTTAAAAGAAAATATTATTTGGCCTTTTACCTTGACCTTGGTCAAATAATGTTGAACAGTACCTTCTAAATTATGTAACCAATTCAGGTACAACGTTTGATATTGTTACATCTAACCGTTTAAGAGGAGATGCATTTACAAGAAAATATATTATCTGACGTTTGACCTTGACCTTGGGGTCCACTAATTGAAGAAAAGCAAATTGTCAGTTCCTAGCGAAACAAAGCGGTCGCTAAATAGCAAAGAAAAAACTTACTCAGGGAGGCTTGATTAGAACAATTTACACCCCCCCACCAAATAATGTGAATCCATAATATTATTCTTAAGAAAGGGATGCACCTTACAAAATGATTCGTATCTAAGCAGCAACTTATCCTAGACTACCGAACTTGGTACCAAATTAAGCCAAGTCATAGTGCCTTTATTTTAATGATATTCAACGTTTCGCATTTTTATATTATTGAGTATTAATATAAGAAAAGCAATAATTGAAAATTTGAACAAGAAACATGGGGGTGTTCATAAGCACATTAACCATATGCCAGTTATCATAGAATATCAAATGGGGTACCAAGTCAAAGCCTAGACAAAGTACTTTGACCCAATGGGACGGTATGCAAATGATATAATTTGACTAATCATGAATATTTATGAAAACATGAGAAATAAGAGATAAATGGTTGAAAAAGTATAGGGTTACGTACAATATTACCTAAATGTCAGCTGCTAACTCTTCTAGTACCAACATTGTTACCAAATAAAAGTTGAGACATAACATTTCAATCCAATAGTATCATATACAAATTATCCAATTTGTATATTCATGAATATAAATGAAACATCAGAAATAAAATAAAAAAAATGGTAGAAAGTTTGAAGGTGTGTACGTTAAACATAACCCATATGTCAGCTGCTAACTATTCTAGACTTTCAAAATTGGTACAAAATGAAAGTTGAGTCATAGTACTTTAACATGTACATGTACATAAAGTCATCCTTTATACATGCATGTGCAGCTATCATGTGGGGTTAGAAGTGTAAATTTTGGCTGGATCCTGAATCTATGGTACTTATTCAACATGTGTAAGCAGTGATAGCTTTGACGAGATTGCACTTTTGTGCGGGATTAACTGAGCATACAACACTCTGCAGATGAGGGCTTATATAATTATTTTGGATCAGTCTTTAATATTTTTTTTATCTTTTGTTGGTAGCATATTTACATTCTTTGTTTCAAACATTCATTATTCTCTTTTGGTCTCTTGCTGGTACCTGTCTCTGTACAACTTACAACAATTTTTAACCAGTTTCATATTTTTTTGGCAAAGAAAGCAAACGTAATCATAAAATTATCATGGACTATTTGCAATGTAATCGATTACGTTGCAGTTACTTGTAATCATTAAGATCCACGATTACATATTATTTTATGATTACTGAAAAAAAGTAATCGATTACAAGTATCGTGTTTACAGATTACGATTACCCCAACTCTGATAAGAAGTGTTCCTGACGGTGCAAGAAGGTCTAATAAGACCGTATGGCACTAATGAATGTGCATGTTGTTACTTTTTATAGACACAAAATGTACCATATTTGTGGGCATGGACATTTCAAAGAAACAAAACTATTGTTGATTATCAAAGATTCTTTCTCATTATGATTTGCCTTGAAACCAATTTAAGCCACCAGTAAAATATTCTTACTGACCGTTCCAAGGCAATTCTTCTTTTGTGGATCATTTGTGTTATTTATGTCTTGTGTTTGTCATGCTTTCGCGTCTGTTCATTGCTGCCTTGTGGTCACCTGAAGGGAAAGGGCTGACCTCTTGGCTCGTGTTTGAGGTGTTTATTGTGATTTTGTTACTTTCCCATTTGGTATCTTGGGACAGGTGCAGTATGTAATTGTATCGATTTCTGATCCTTGCTGCCTTTCTTGCTTGGAAAGCTGGTAAACAGACTAAAATCGTGCTGTGTTTAAAACTTACATTTAAATAGCAGGATACTGAATAAGGCAAGTTTATATATGATTTTATAGACAAAACAGACATTTATTACCATGAATTCGGTAATAGCCTGGAATAATTATGTAAATCGCTGCAAAAAAAATGTGCTCTAGGGTAAAACCATCGTAGGACAAAATACAAATTAGTTTGGATAAAAATAACATTGTCAATAAATAAAACATTCCAGTTCATTTCGAATTCCATGGTTTTTGGCGGCCATTTTGAAAATTTGCAAATTAGGCTAGTAAGATATCATTTCTCAGCTTGCCATTATTGTTTTTTTAATTAAGCATACCAAATAACCCATATTAAAGGTGTCAAACTCTTTTCTTCACAAAATGCCTGCATATAGGTATCCAAGGGAATGAGATGGTAGATAAGCAAGCAAAAACATCGCTTTCATTAGAACCAACTTCTTTTAAGATTCCATTTTCTAATTTTAAGCCATCTATCAATAAGTATATCTTGGAAGAATGGCAAACTTCATGGAACAACAGCATTGGAAATAAACTTCTTGACATAAAACCAACTATCGGTGAACAACAATCAGTTGTTCGAAACATTAGAAAGGAAGAAGTCGTTTTGGCTCGACTCCGTTTAGGTCATACAAGAGTCACACATTCATACTTACTACTAGGTGAAGAGCAACAACACTGTGTTGGTTGCGATGCACCATTCACTGTACGTCACTTTCTTTTGAATTGTGGCGATTTTGCACAAGTAAGAAATAATTGTCAAGATATACATATTGATAGTATTATGACTTTTTTAAGACAAATAAATCTTTTTAACAAAATCTAATTGCTATTTTTAAAATCATGTTTTGTTTTACATTTGTATCAGACCATAATACAGATTTTTTAATGTTGTATTCTGTTCAGTTAAAGAACATGTACAGTTATCTGAATAGCTCTTTGAAACTGTCAGATATTGTACGTGGTCTCTCCTGTCAACAATCGTATTGCAACGTATTATCATTATACAAACTCATCATCATCTTTCCTTTTATTTTATCTTATAAATTTTTACTTTTTCCATCTTCAGCATGTTTAGTTTAATACTGTCTGACGCTAATGACCCACAAGGGTTGATGCGTCGTTAAGAATCAAACAAACAAACAAACAAACAAAATGCCTGCACTTGTTAAATTTTCTGATTTTTTCCTGACTAGGGGGGGTGGCTTTTATGCATCTTACTAGCGAAAAATCTTAGCCCTAGATTCTGTTGTTGTTAAAACACAAAAGATAATCTCACATAGAGACTACCTTACTAATGCAATGCATCCTCACGAAGCAATAATCTGATCAAATTGACACACTATGATGAGACAGAGAAAAGGGCTCATGAGTCCCTGATAGCTATTCAGAGCTGGCGCAAACCACAAGTGTGCCAAGCCAAAGACAAGCATCAGGCACCAACCAACGGACTAAAGCTTTATGACAGGGCCATCATTGAGTCTGAGGCCTGACCCGCCATTGAGCAATTTAATAGGAAATCATAGCAAAAAACCGTGATCGGGTTTACAACCAGGCATGCAGACTTTTGCATGATATCCATGTTGTATCCCTTCCTTTGAAAACGTTTGATAAACTGTTGAAATAGTTCATGAAAACCAGGCTTTCCAACAATTATTTTAAATTTATAAACTTAATCACCATAAACTGCAGGCTCTTATATGCCTTGTTGATGAAGAGTTTTTAAAACAATACTGTATTTAACAATCAACTCTGTGTGTCTGTGATAAAATTTGTAAAACGTTTAAAGAAGTTTATGGTATTGATAATCTTGTTTTGATAAAGGCAAAATCAGAAATCGATACAATCAAGCACCACACCTGACCCAGGACATCACGTGAGAAAGTAACAAAACCACAATAAAACAACACAAACAAGAGAGCCAAGAGGTCAGTTCTTTCCCAGTAGGTGACCTCAAGGCGTCAAAGAAAACACGACAAACAAGAAACACAAATAATAAAAATGATACACAAAAGAAGAACCACCCCGACGTCACATTTTGGGCTGTGGGATATCATTCCCCCCCCCCCCCGAGTCCCAGCTAGCTTTTCACATATATTATGTAAAAATGAGAACACACTTACGAGCAAAAGGATTAGTAGGGACTCGGGGAGGAATGATGTTTTAAAAATATTTTCTATTTCCTATATGTATAATACAAAAAGTGACCATTTTAGCCCCAAAATAAAGCTGTACATTTATGGAAATAGGAAATCAAACGCAAAATCATAAAAAAGAGTCCAACAGCAAGCTTATATATGAAGATGGAAGCATTTGATCGATTTTAATTTTTATCAAAATTATAGGCAGCGATACACTGTGATTCCCATTACCACCGTCAGAGGTCCTTATGATGTAACAAGATCAGAAGGCATACACCTTTTATTTAACATGGCTAATTATGGGGTCATTCTTGGAACGATGACATAGGCCTGTCGTGTTATAACGATACTTATAGAAATACAATGTTAAAAAGAATCTATCATGAGTGTGAGGGTAGGATAGAAAAATCCATCCCGAGGATCGCCGTTTGGCATAAATCTTTTTAAAACTTCAAGAAGTCCTTGAATACGCTAAGATACAATCTCACATGATGACATTACTTGACGTCCTAGGTAAGATTCCATGGTTAAGATAAGATTTTCTATCCCAGGGTAAAATCTCTGATACCCTTATCGGGTGTGCAAGAAATTTTTTCTGAAAATTTTCATGTCGCCTTAAGTAATGAACAGACAATATACTTTACTTTTATGGTTAATGATAAATGTTGTAAACAACAACAATAAATAAATTATTGCATTTGATGTTACAGGAATAGAGTGTACTATTTTTACAAAGTATGAATCATTAGGCAACGATTGCCGTTACTAACTCGTTTCTATGGAAAATGGTATAGGCATACTATTATGCATTTTAAAGTACAGTATAACAATTTAAATATCTTTAAGAACCATACATAAGCCAATCTTTTGGAGAAAAAAATAGAAAATGGTCTATAGAGCAAACGCATTCTTTTGTCTATAATATCTTTACATGTTTTGCAGGTTTTGGAAACTTCTTTAACCATTTTTGCATTAGAATACAAAAAAGATGAGTGTTGCATCGCCGTTTAGTGTATATATATTAAACTGAAATGCTTCAGTAAACAATTCATGATGCAAATCTTAATACAATGTATAATGTAATAAACGCGCTTTTAACATTCTAGTCAGTGCAGTTAAAGCCTATTATTTGGTTTTATACTATTATAACAACCCGTTTCAGGTCTAAGGGGTACAACAACTGTACCGAGTTTGGAAAAGGCACTGCGTCAAAACAGCGGCATAATATTTATTAGGTTGAGATATATTTCTATTTCAAAATTACTCTTGAACATTTGATAAACTATTACTTTATTTTGCCCATATCCTCGTCATGCTCGCTCGCTGTTTAATTCAGTCTTCCATGGATCAGTGTGTACCCTAAACAGAGAATACCAGGTTCGCGTCTTTTGATATCAAGTTTACCAGGCAAGGCTTTGAGAACGCTTGTTGACATCGCGAGGCTTGCCGAGCGATTCAACATGAGTTCTCAAAGCCGAGCCTGGTAAACTTGATATCAAAAGACGCGAACCTGGTTTTCTATTTATCACTTTACCCATTGTTGAACACTTTTAAAACTAGCTATCATGACGCATTTTTGATGTTTGTGCTGATTCAGCGTCATAAGCGACGGCATTCAAAACGTGCAACGTCATCATGACCTGATAAAGGTAACATGCCGTGAGATAGGAAACATTTATTAGGTCATGTTGAAACAATTCAGTTAATATTAGGGGTGACTGATAAATATGCGTATACTTTGATTCATAATTTAAAAAGGCGTTCCTACCCTTTCTTCTGTAACTGACATGTGGCATATTCTGGTCATATTCAGTAGATATTCAAATTGTAAATTTGGTACATGTACATTAACTTATCATGGTTATTCAAACATTTGGTATTGTGCCCAAATAGTCAAGAGCGCCACTATTTCGATGCTGAATGCTTTGTGCACTGCGTTACATTGTGTTTTATGTTGCTTTTATTAACACGTCTAATGGTATCAGATGTTACATTTGCACATGTTAAACACAGGACCCAGACGTACTTCTAGGAACTAGTTTACAGAGATACTCTTCAACGCAAAGGACTGCACCAGGTGGATAGCTCCTTGGGTCAACGTTGGGTATACAACCTGAAGAAGGAGGTGTAATATCAAACTCTTGTAGGATACGAGTCAGGTAGAGGAAAGTCCTCGAAATCGCTAATGTTTCACCAGGACATGCTCTCCGACCCAAAGAGAAAGGAATCCATGCTTTTCTAAGGTCGTGGTCTGCTGGCAATAATTCCCCATTAAAATCAAGAAACCTTTCCGGTCGAAAGTTCCATGGATCATGCCATAGTTTCTCGTCATGATGAATAAACCATAGGTTGGGAAATAGGATTGTGCCCTTTTTAATGTGATATCCCTCAAAAATAACATCCTTTGAACAGACGTGCGGTGCTGCAGTTGGTGCTTCTGTGGTGTAACGTAGAACTTCAATTAAAAAAGCTTTCGTGTAAGGCATATGTTGTCTATCGTCGAGACTGGGAGGCCGTGTGTTACCAATAACTCTATCGATTTCAGAGCATATTTTTGTTTTACATTCAGGATACTTAAGGAGTAGAGCATAACTATTTACCATAGCTGTCAAAGTAGTGTCTAGTCCAGCAAAAACGATATCTATTATTAATCCTCTTAGATCACTGACAACAGCGTATCCAGCTTGTTGATTGTTTTCTGTCTGCATCCGTATCAATGCAGCTAAGAGACCATTTGCATCTCTTCTTGGAGTAAGCGATTCATCGTCATGGCTGTAGTAGAACCTATGAAGAAATCTGTCACGTGCCTTGATGCATTTTCGATATAATGCCCCGAGTTTACCTGGCAGGAATCTTAAATTTGGCAGTCGTGTCAGTAAAAGATGCGTTCCCCTAGTAAACAAGCTATTAAAAGATTCGTTTAAATCCCAGATTATCTCTGCATCAGAATGTTCGGCTTGATGGCCTGTTATGAGCGATGATATCCAGTTCGAAAAAGACTTCTTCATCAATGCACAAAAGTCAATATCCTTTCTAGTCTGTGTACTTAGCTCAGTCACCAATCTATCGAGTTCATCATTCACTTGAATCTCAAACCTAGCAACACCTTCGCCATACACTTTCAAACCTTTGTGTAACATTTTTCGAAGGGTAAAAACACGTTGATCGTCTTTTCCAAGAATGATGTCAGAATCAAAGAAAATGTATTTTTTACCAAAGGTATCCGGTCTGTCAGAAAACATATTTACAAATTCTTCCCCTTGGAATGCCTTTCGTAACATTGTAATGTCGTTGATAACTATAATCTCCTTTCCAAGAATGGACACTTTAAATATCTTGCCGTATAATTCTGCAAGCTTAGCAAATGTCAAGTGCATTCTACGAAAGTTGAGAGAAAACATGTTTCCAACTAAAGGCCAAGGTCTTGGCCCTGGAGGTGAACAGAAGCTTGATTGAGTAGTCTGTCTATACCAAACCATAATCACGAATGTTAATAAACCTATTGCTAGATATGTCAAAACATCCATTTTGCCTCTTTACTATCAGACTATGTTCTACGGTTTTGTTTGCGTTTGAACTAGTTTAGTATGTAAAAATGATTTGCCAATGCATTATATTCAACATGTGCGGATCAAGAAAATTTAGTCAGAGGGCTTCCAACTGTGACAACGATTTTCCTTTTTTTATAAAGTTGAAGAGGAGAGGGAGGTTCTCATATCACAATAAAAGGGCCACCGTGAAATAGCATTTAAATGGCGTTTCGCTTGCGTGCTGATGATGGCCCAACAATGAATGCTGATTTACAGGGGATCTGGACCAGAATTGCTAAGAAGCCCTATTTAGTGATTTTTCAGGAAAGGAGGGGGGGGGGTCTGGACCCCCTGCACCCCCCCCCCCCCCTCTGGATCCGCGCATATTCAATGATAGTTGATCTAGTTTATGACAAAACTATGGTATATATGTGACAAGGAAAATCATAATCTTATGGCTGTCTGACCAGTGCCTGTTCTTACATTGTATCGCTGTCATGAAAGTGCGATATAGTGCGATATCAACGCATACATTGCTTTCATTCAAACTCGTCCCAAAAGATAAAACTAGGTCGAGTGCTGCCCTGTTGCTCACAAAACCTGATGATAGGTTTTTGCACGTCGTGGTTCACAATGCATTGTATACTATATAAAAGGCGTAAAGAAGCTATACACTGAAACATAATGACATATAACCTTAGTGAAGCCTTCAACCGACGCGTAAATTGTTGAAGCGCTATTTTAAAGGTTCCGCTGTGAGAAAACATGTCTCAAGATTTGCGACTTCGTTATGCCCAAATCAGCCTGCTGAACTAAAACGTTCATCTGGAATATTGAACCTGCTGATGCACCAAATACCTCTATAATTTTACTTGCCAGAAAGTGATAAAAAGCATTGATCAAACTGCGCAGATGTGCGGTCTACCCTCTGTTGTTCGTATGCAATAAAGTCAGGGTTTCACGCGACAAGACGAGGCTCATATGTAAATTTAGATATACAATACGTTTACAATTTAAATTTAAGTTCAAATAAGGCAAAGTATACTAGTGTCCAATGAAAACGCCCCCCCCCCCCCCCATAAGTCTAAAGGCTATAAATTTCCTCCATTTATTTTTCTTCAAAACAGCATGCATCCTAATGAAACCCGAGGCTATTAGTCACAAGGTTAGCGTTTGAGTATGCCTAACGTAATCACACTTCAGGAATGTTTTTAGGTCGAACAGGAAAAATCACAAAATTCAATATCTTGTATGTCCAACATTAGAATTCAATACCGATTGGCGTAGCATACTACACTACCGCTCGCGTTTTAGTACTTGTCAAATTCGCATTGAAAATGTGTTGAAAACGCAGGTACTACGTACTCGGTAACCACCTTATATGCAAAGCGGATTTACGTCTCATTGAAAACAGCAGATCGACGTCAATGGAGCGTCAGGTATCAACAGTGCTCTGATAAAGTTGTCTCAACATTGATAAGGAGACTGAATATAAACACTTACTTCTTCCTGTTATGCTGCTTCATTGGGATGCATGTACATGTAGTTTTTCTACAGTATTTTTACGGCAGGGGTTGAATTGCCACTCCTCCAGAATAGGTACAGCAAACATGTTTTGTTACTTATCGCATATGCGTAACATCATTCTATATTTACATTTCCATTGCGAGTCTTTAAATGAACCTCTACATTTGAGAAGTGGTTCATACCTTCATGAACAAATCGATTTAAGACACACCCACATACGCGCCATTTGAGCGGGCTAACCAATAACGTTGCTTGTTTACTGACGTTTGCGTGACGTTAAACACGTATCGCCATGACATTAAGCGCGGAAATTGGCGTTTTGGCTGTTCCAAACCCTACGTTATGTCTGATTTAATTCAAAATATCTGAAAAACCAGCCAAGTTAGGTGAAAATTGAAAAGTGATACTTGACTCATAATATACAATGTAAATATAAGCAATAAATTCACTTTTTGGAAGGTTCATGGAATCATGATTACTTCGGGCATCTTGCAAAGTTAATGTGAAGCCCTTAGGGCTTCACTTACTTCGCAGGAGACCCGAAGTATTCATGATTTCATGAACCTTCCAAAAATCGAATTCATTCTTAATTAAACATGCTTGCACAGGTACATTGTACGTGCTTTAGACACACATTTTTGCCAGAGCTTTCATCTATTTCGATTCTTTTCGAGCCTGAGCCTTTACAACTCCCACTGTGATAAGTACCAAACGCTTATGATCAATGCTTGGCCTAAGCATTCATCTATATAGCTTCTTTAGAGAAAAAATAGGTACCTTAATGTCATGCACTGGCTTATTAAGTTTGGCCTGAGGCTTGAGTTATATTCCTCTTTTAGTGAGAGCAGGGAAGGTTCTGACGAGACTATGCGAATACACAGCCTAGCTTGAGCTTTCACCCCTCGCATATGCGATAAGAACCAAGCCCTCGCGGACTGGCCAATAAACTGTGGTCTGAGACTTCATCTACATCCATTCTTTAGAGTGCAATAAATACCCAAATCTCATGAACTGGCCAATGAAGCTTTGCTTCAGTCTTCATCTATGTCCCCCTTTAAAGTACGATAAATACCACACTCTCATGAACTGGCACACAATATTTAGCCTGAGCCTTCATGATTATCATTTCTTTATAGTGCGAGCAGCTAACGCTCTGGGGAGACTGCGCCTTCGGTGCTCGCATACGCGATAAATAACAAAATGTAATGAATTTGCGTTACATCTATCTATTATAGCACGGTCTTTGAATGACAAACAGCCTCTGTGAACAGTGCAACACGAAAACCTAGAGATTGGAGCGCTTCTCTGCAGTCTTACAGATTTACCTGTAGTCCGCTCACATGTATCATTGAAATAAGAACGACCTCATCTCATTAATTGTTGGCTCTTCATAGTAAACTTAGAGTAAAATAGCCCGTGGGAAAAGAATATAATGAAACGAAAGTCACTATTATTTGAAATAATATTCATTGTCAAAACAAACTCATGGATTCTTCCACTTACAGCGAATGTCCAATTTAGCCTATTCTAAAAGGTTGGGTCCTTTCAGAAAATTCTACAACTACCAAACAAAGACCAGGGTGCACATATATATGCTCCTAAATGTTTATTCTCTTACTTGCCTCAATTGTCGGTACAGTAACACACACACACACATGTACGCACGCACACACAAACACACACACACAAACAAACACAAAACAATATGTATTTTGGACATTGTAACGCTTATATATATAAACATCTTTTGAATACAAATACAGGATTTATCGTTACTATTATCATTTTCAATCACACAAATATGTTATTACATGTAAGTGCTTTCTTATAAGCCTATCGGTTTATACAATAGTACTGTCGTGCCAACCAAGAGTGACAGTGACGTAATATTTTGTTTACATTTGCGAAATCAAATATTAAATTGTACACACCACTTGAGCTAACCCGAATCGATAGGTCACTTGTGTATTAATCCTATTCTGCGGATAGGATTAATACACATGTGATATATCGATTATTAGTCCCTAATAACTTTGTAAACAAAACATGACGTCACTGTCACTCTTGGCTGGCAGGATAGTAATCACTTTATTTCCTGTATTTTGTATTCATGTCAACCTGGTTGGAATGAATGAAGCGGAGCTTTATAGTGGAATGTAACGGAGCGGAACGATGTGTCAATGTAAACCAGAGCGGAACTTCCGGTGAACGCGAACGGACCCATCTATTAACGCGAGCTAAACGGACCTGGACCCATTCATTGGTGACTTTGACAGCTGGCGGTGTATCACACTATCCTAACATCAATAAGCATAGGCACTAATCAGACTGCTATGTACAGTCTTCTGTGGGTTTCTCTTTCTCTGATACAACAAAAACAACTCGCATACAACAGTAACACGTTTTCTCGTGAATTGGAAGGAATAGCATTTGAGCCGCGACAAGTGATTACCAACAATGTGGTATTTTGACAAGTATAGACGAGCTTGTGCAGCCTGTTTTTAAGCGTTGAAACTCCAAATGGCGTACGGTCAGTAGCCTAAGAGTCATAGAATAGTCTAGCGACTACCAAAGGCCCTGATCAGACTGCGCGTATGCGCAGCCTGGTCTGAGCCTTTGCTGGTCGAACATACCGCATTGTTGGAAATTTTATGTTGCGGCTCATTTGTCATATAATATATACAGTTAAACTAAATTGTTTTTAGGTTCAAACGCATGTTAAAAGTTTAATAAGCTGTAACACTTAGGGAAACAAAAATGGATGTTTTTACATATTTAGCATCATTTTTAGTTATATTCGTGTTTAGTGTTTGGTATAGGCGGGCAACTCAATCAAGCTTCCGTTCACCACCAGGGCCAATGTCTTTGCCGTTAGTTGGGAACCTTTTTTCCATCGACTTTAGTAAAATGCATTTGACATTTGCTAAGCTTGCAGGATTATATGGCAAAATATTTAAAGTGACTATTTTTGGACAGGAGATTGTAGTTATCAACGATATGAAACTTGTAAGAAAGGCATTGCAAGGGGAAGAATTCGTTGATGTGTTTTCTGACAGACCAGATACTTTTATTGCGAAATACATAGGCTTTGATTCCGACATAATTGTGGGGAAAGTTGATCGTGGTGTATATACACTTCGAAAAATGTTACACAAAGGTTTTAAAGTGTTTGGTGAAGGTGTTGCTAGGTTTGAATATCAAGTGAATGACGAGCTGGATAGATTGGTGTCAGAGTTAAATACACATACTAGAAAGGATATCAGCATTAGCCCATTGTTAAAGAAATCCTTTTCAAATTGGATGTCGTCGCTTATTACAGGACAAAAGGCCCAACATTGTGATGCAGAGGTAATCTGGGATTTTAACGAGTCTGTGAATCGTTTAGGGCCTGTAGGAATAACTGCTTTAATGACGCAGTTGCCATGTTTAAGGTTTTTGCCTGGAAAGTTCAGAAACTTATACCGAGATTGCGTTAATGCTCGTGACCGACTTCTTCATAGGTTTTACTACAGTCATGAAAATGAATCACATGTTTTCAGTAAAGAAGCAGGTGGTCTTTTGGCTGCATTGATTCAAATGCAAAAAGAAAATAATTTTCAGGCTGGATGTGAGATCGTCAGTGATCTACGAGGATTGATAATAGATATCTTTTTCGCTGGATTAGACACTACTTTGACCGCTCTTATGAATAGCTTTGCTCTACTTCTTAAATATCCAGAATGCAATGCAAAACTAAGTACTGAAATTGAGAGAGTCATTGGAAAAGCACGGCCTCCCAGTCTTGATGACAGACAACACATGCCTTACACAAAAGCTTTTATAATGGAAGTTCATCGATATGTCTCAGAAGCACCACTTGCGGTTCCGCATTCATGCACAAGGGATGTTACCTTTGAAGGATATCACATTAAGAAAGATACAGTCATTTTCCCCAACCTATGGTTTATTCATCATGACGAAAATTTATGGAATGAACCATGGAACTTTCGACCAGAACGGTTTCTTGATTCTAACGGGGAGTTGCTACAAGCTGACCACGACCTGAGGAAAGCGTGGGTTCCCTTTTCTTTGGGTAGAAGAGCATGCCCTGGTGAAACATTGGCGATGACAAGGACTTTCCTCTACCTGACTCGTATTCTACAAGAGTTTGATATTACACCTCCTTCTTCAGGTTGTATTCCAAACGTCGATCCAAGATGTTATCCGGCTACTGGAGTCATTTGTGTTGAAGAGTACCTATGTAAACTAATTCCTAGGTGTACTTCTTATATGTAATTGGACAGTGACCATGAAGACGAAAGAATACCTGTCCTTGGGGTTTTAGACAAAGTAAGATTCAAAGCAGCCTGCCCAGCTTTAAAGACTAGGCGAAAATTGAATGCTGGCTCGTAGCACGCGCAGGCGGGTCTGCGACTTTTTTGGTTCGCAAACCCCAAAGACAGGCTTTTTAACGAAGAGACTCGTATGTTTAATGCTGAACATGTACGGATATAATTTGACCACGAACGTTGAGAATACAGCAAAATAAAGACAGCAACATAAGACACTCGTCAAAACGTCACAATGATGTCAATGTCATGACGTTACGTCAGTAATTGAGAATCAATCCAAATGTTATTTAATGCAACTAATGTGATTATAAACCAACTGAATATGACCAAGAAATGACAGATACCATAGACTAACCCAACAAGAAAAGGAACCAAATACGTGGGGCCGCGATTGTTGAAAAATTGGAATTCATAAACAAAACTAAGTTGTATGTGATTAAATTCGGTTTATTTATCCATTGATATTCAGTGGCAACGCATATTTCTGTTTCTTATTCAATAGGGATACAAAATACTTCAATGAAGTCATACATCTATAGAAATTCTACCCGTGATTTTTTTCAAGTAAATTTATACAAACTATTAAGATCTATTCACCCACGATCACTTTGGCAAACAGGGAAGACCAATATAAAATACCACATAATGCGGCATTTCACCAGGGTCTGCACTGTTTGCTAGGACTAAAGCAATATTGAGACAAATAAATTACATTTAAGTTGGAAATTATAACCAGTTACCCCATTATATGTACAATGAACGCTCCCATATCAAGTGAGAGAACCCATTACGATCACTATACTAAGGGTTATTAGCGATTCGAGCTAAAATCAGTTTGGTTGCAAATACTATTTAACCCATGGGTCAAACGTCATAACACTCCTTCAATCTTATTAAATATGCGTTAGAATACATATTCTATAAAACAACCGTCTCACTAGGACTTTTCTTTTAAGTATCGGCGAAATATGGCACATTCTTACTTACTTTCAGAAGTACGCCCTATACTCTGAATCGAATGTGTCATGTAATCTATGCGACATAAGCGGATACTTCGAGCTACAGGGTTCGAGCTTTTGAGGTTTTACCTTACTAATTACCTGTTGGATTTCTTTTGCAGGTATTCAGTTTAATTTACTGTTGAGTCCTTATCTTTGCTTTATCTCCTTGTTATATCTTGATTTATATGTTTGAAGGAGAGGATGCATTGTTAAGTTAGGGGTCTTTCATGTAACCAAATATCTATGTGTTTTGATCCACATCTGAATAAAGGGTGAGGTTGGCGCCGTTTAACCGGTTTAAGCCCTCCAATAAAATATTTTACTGACCGTTCCAAGGAGGTACTTCTTTTTTTGGATCTTTAATGTGTTTTCTGTCTTGTGTTTGCTATGCCTTTGTGCGCGTCTGTTTATATGTGCCTTGTGGTCAACTGCTGGGAAAGGGCTGACCTCTTGGCTCTCGTTTGTGGTGTCTGCTGTGAGTTTGTCACTTTCCCTATGGTATCCTGGGTCAGGTGTAGTACTTGATTGTATCGATTCCTGATCTTTGCACCCTTACTTACTTTAATCCATTACTGATTCAAAAAAAAGTAGATAAAGCGCATAAAAAATTGCTTCACGACAATTGACAATTCTAAATTAAGTACGATCATGTCCAAATTAGTACTTTTAAAGGTTAAAATGGGACGTATAGATATTCTTGTTAGCCAAATTGGCAGTCTTTTCCAAACTTGTTCTGTTGCTGATGAAGGCCTTAAGGGACGTGTTTCTCTGTGGGTCTACACTATCTATGAATGTCCTCTTTTGGAAAAAAATCGCATACAATGCGGTAGATCCCACGATAGATCATTTGAGGAGTTAATTTTGCCATCCCAGTAAGGCTGCAAAAAATAATTGAAATAAGCATGTCTTGATAAGCATGTTTTTTTGAGATTTATGCGAAAAGTTGATAGCCTTTCTTCAGCAACGGAAATAATTTGGAAACATGTACCACTTGAATATAGGGCTTCAAGGCGTCATTCTCGGCGTAAGTTAGATAAATTTGAAATAAGATTTACTCTTTTTGCCATTATATGTATTTTTGGTACATATATAAGTAATTGACATTCTCCCTTTCTTTGTCACAGCCCCTCATGCTCTATGCGCTATCGATATTCTCTTAGTGACTCTATATTCATCTGAATGGATGACAAATATAAATGCAAATTCCTACATTTAAAAACATTAAGTGCGTATGATCAGGAAATACCTAAATCACAAACTGCAGACAAACCCATGACATTAGACACCAGAAAGACAAACCATGTGAAGCAACCAGCTCTCTCTTCCCCATCAAGATGATTGCAAAACTAGAATATACACATTTTAACGTACAACAGAACATACAGCAATTGAGACTCCCACAACGGAAGTAACAGGCAACAACGAATCAACAACAACAGAATCACCGCCTTAGAACAGACAGCAGCCCAATCCACAAGGGGGGCTAAAATGCATTTTACTGGCACCAAATCTTCGCCCTAGATTCTGCAATTGTTGATGTACATGAAATGTTCAGCTCGCATGGAGGCCTTCTAACTATTACAATGTATCATCATGAGAAACACTCTAATCAAAATAAACACACTATGATGAAACAAAGAAAAGGGCTCATGACTCACAGACAATCTGAGCTAAAGAAAACCTCAAGTTGAGCCATGGTGGGCCCAGCTACATATAAGCATCAGGCACTAACCCACCAATTAAAACTTAACGTCAGAGCCGTCATTGAGTCTGAGGCCTAACCCACCGTCGTGCAATCAAAGAGGAAACCATAGCTAGAAACCCTGATTGAGTTTAAGACCACACATGCAGACTGTCGCATGACATCCAAGTTATATCCAAACTTTATATAACGTTTGATAATCTTTTTGAACTGATTACTAAAATTAGGTTTTCCAACAATTTTGTGGAATATATGAACTAAATCACCATAAAATGTAGATAATGCTATGCCCTGTTACAGAAGAGTTTTTAATCCAATGTTGTATTTAAAAATTAATTCTGAGTGTCTGTGGTAGAATTTAGTAAATGCTTTTCTACAAACATCTAAATCTGCCAATGAATCGAATTGAAATTGACAAATTAAATTCCGCTCGATAAAAGTGACAGATTTACAGTTAAAAGTTTGAAAGAAAACCATATATTTGTCTAATCAGGTGAAAAAATACCATAACGTGACCAACTACTCTTATCAAGCAGGGTATCTAATAAGATTCTCCAGTTTTGCAAGCTCTCTATCCAACTAATATCAAATTGAATCTTACCAAAATTGTTAATCCAAAATAATAATTTTTTGCCAACAGTAAATATATCCCAGAGAAATTAGTTTTGCTCTAATGAACCCATGCTTCCCACGAAGGTGAACTTAGGATACAATATTGATTCAAAAGTATAACAGTATCCTACATATTGTGTCGCTCTCTTGATATTTTTTTTATTTTATATTTTTTCTCCCTTTCATTTTAGATGATCCTAGAGTCATTTGTGTTGCAGTATTTTCACTTCATGTATGCATGTATGTACTAGCTCCTCGTGTTGTTAAATTTTGAATAGCATGAGTGTATCAAATAAACTTGAAACTTTTGATAAGTGAAATGCAGTCAGTTATTATTGCAGTATATAGCGAAATGGTCTGACCAGCCGATATCACGTGATACAGGTGAAAAAGTGTCTATTAATCTAAAACAAATCTTCGTTGTTTTAAAATCTGTCGCTGTATTGCCTTAACATCTGTATCGCCCAATGGCTCTTTCGTCGATTAGTTTTGTTCCCCTTCTAGGTATATTGTCCTTTCAGGTATTTGTATGGACCATACAAACTCGGCCTGGACTTTTGTCGCAGACAGGTAGTGCTTTATCACGCACTGACCTGTCACTTTTTGTCCAGCTTATTTTAGTTTTAGCTACAAGTACCTGTATGTGCAGACATATAATTTGTTGTGCAAATGCTTTGACAAAATAAGTATCCTACATTTCTGCAACTATCATTTAAATGTGTCAGCTTTTTAAAGATAGAATTTGATTACTTGATTACAATTAAACCAATATATACATGTATGCAATTCATATTTGGCATGCATGGATCCACGAGAATTTTTGCCAGTGGGTCCAGGCCCGACTGCCAGAAAACAGCTCTGAAAACGTTTTTACACTATAGCTGTTGTCTTTTTAGTCCTCAACTAATTCTACAGTTTTACAGAGTGTTTCTCCAATAATTATTTCAATGAAAACTATAATTCCCCAAGGCTTGAGAGGGGTCCAACATTTTCCAGAGGGATCCAACTTTTTCCAGGGGGGTCCAAATGCTAATTTCTATAGAAAAATAGTAAGTGAGTATGATCAGGAAATACCACAATCACAAACTGCAGACAACCCCATGGTACCGCGAGGAAGAGCCGCTCAACCACCAAGAGCCACCAGGAAGACAAATTAAGCAAAGCAAACAGCTCGCTCTTCCCCATCAAGATGATTGCAATACTAGAATGGACATAAAGTAACGTACACCAAAACATAGAACAATTACAGACTCCTACAATGGGAGTAACAATAAACAACAAGTCAACAACAACATTACCACCACCTTAGAACAGACAGCAGCCTAAGCCACCAGGGGGTGGGGGGGCTAAAATGCATTTTACTGGTACCAAATCCTCGCCCTAGATTCTGCTGTTGTTGAAGTACATGAAATGTTCAGCTCGGATGGAGGCCATCTAACTAATGCAATGTATCATCATGGACAAACACTCTAATCAAATTAATACACCATGATGAAACAAAGAAAAGAGCTAATGACTCACAGATAATCAGAGCTAATGAAAACCTCAAGTTGAGCCACGGTGGGTCCAGCTACAGATAAGTATCAGGCACCAACTCGCCGATTAAAGTTTTACATTAGAGCTGTCATAGAGTCATAGGCCTGACCCACCGTCGTGCAATTACAGAGGAAACCGTAGCTATAAACTGTGATTGGGTTTAAAACTAGGCATGCAGACTGTCGCATGATATCCAAGTTATATCCAACCATTATATAATGGTTTACTATCTTTTTAAATTGATCACTAAAATTAGGGTTTCCAACAATTCGTTTGAATTATTGATTTAAAACTAAATCACCATGAAATATAGGTTTTGATATACCTTGTTGCAGAAGAGCTTTAACCCCATGTGGTATTTAACAATTAACTCTGATTGTCTGTGGTAGAATTTAGAAATTGCTTTTCGAATTTATGATATTTATAACCTAGTTTTAATAACTTAGCAGTTAAAAATAAGTTTTTATATTGTTGAAGTCATCAACTTTAGAACATACTCTAGCAAAACGAATAAGCTGAGAAATATATACACCATAGGAAGGAGAGCGAGAAACATCTCCATCAAGAAATGGAAAATTTACTATTTCAAAATTAAAATCATCCCATTTATCATAAATTTTAGAAGAAACTATGCCATTTGTTATTGACAATTTCAAGTCCAAAAACGGAGCTTCAGTATCAGAAGAATTCGCCTTATTTAACTGAAGTTTAGTGGGATATATCTGACCTACCATTTGTTCAAAATAAGAATTATCAATATTAAGTAAGTCATCTAAATATCTGGAGGTTAAGTTAAAAGCTTCAATAATATCAGTTTGATTATTGTCTGACAGAGACAACATAAAGTATCTCTCATAACAAAACAAAAACAAATCTGCACCAAGAGGAGCACAATTAGTACTCATTGGAATACCTACAATTTGTCTATATAATTTCGAGCCAAATCTTATAAATATATTGATCAAAAGATAATGGAGCGCATCACACATTTTCTGACATGACCACAATTTATATCGTTTATGTTGTTCCAAAGTAAAAAGGCATTTTTATCATTACAAGCCAAATAAAGTGAGCCCTCTCTGTTAAATGTTTGTTCAATTAATTATGTTAGTTTTTCTTTGATAAGATTATAAGGCAATGTAGTATAGAGAGTAGATAAATCATTTGTAGACAAACCAGATGCTAGAAAACCTCTAGACTTAAATTTATTAAGAAATTCACCTGAATTTTCAATAGACCAATATAGATTTTTACCATTTCTTTCATAAACTGGTGTGCAATATTTGATTGCATGGGTTTTAATCGCAGTGAGGCAAACTAAATCCATACATTTACTTGTGATTGTGCAGCTGCACAAACTGAAGAGAACTCCCACTGTTTTCATTGTGGAACTAGCGGATTTAGTATATAAAGTACCACGAGAACCTGTTGGTCAAAGAGCGGAGAATTCACACCAGGCTGCCCATGTGCTTTCTCAGATTATTGTATCAGTTGCCCATGTTCAAGCTTTCCAGTTCTTGTGTACATATTGTAAAAATCCTGAATGATTTCTTCGTGTTGTTAGAGAATTGAGCTTAACGAAGCGATCTAAAGAAATTTATCTCTAGGGAGAGAAGTGAGAGTTTTATGTGCATGGAATTTGATGAGCCTCATATATTGCCCGACATTTTGTACGGTCTGATCTGAGCCCAAACTGTTTGTAAAAGTTAGTCACGTGTTTATCTGCCAAAAACTACACTTCATATAGGTAACCATATGTGTATCAAGCATTAAGATCAATCAACCTGTGTATTTTTAGAACAACCACAGTTTAGCTACTAGTGTATTTCCAACAATGTGGCATTTTGACAAGTCTAGATTCAGACGAGACTGTGCAGCCTCCTTTTAAGCGTAGAAACTCCAAATGATGTTCAGGCATTTGCTTAACATTCATAGAATAGTCAAGCGACTAGCAAAGGCTCTGATCAGACTGCGCGTATGTGCAGGCTGGTCTGAGTCGTTGCTGGATGCACATACCACATTGTTGGAAATCTCAGGCAACAGCTCAATTATAGCATGTAATAGTGACTGATCAAATACAATAGCGTTTATACCAAATACGTGTCGAAGAAATCAGAACATGTATTTTTGCAAAGTTTTTGAAGTTTCACTAATGGCTTTTGGTGCTCCTTTATGTTCACCAATGCATACTGTTTAAACATACTGAATCAATATTTGCTTTTGAAAACAATATATTAAAATACTTTTTGTTTGTTTGACTTGATTTTACGTCCAAGTCAACATTTTTTCAGTTATGTCGGAACAGGTCTTCCTATGTTGAACCAGTACTAACCAATGATAAATGTGTCTTGCTCGAGGACACAACACAGTGACGCCGGTGAGGTTCGAACCCGCGGCCCCTCGGTCTTTTAAAATATATAAATGATATTGAGATAATAACAGCACCAGTTTAATATATGACGATCTTGGGCGTATCGACTTGTGAAACGGTGCCAGGTATTCGTCTTTACCAGTTACCTCGCATGTTAACTGCATTGTTGGATGTTGCTGTGCCTATATCAGGTCATGATGACGTTGCGTTTTTTAAAAGACGTCGCTAATGACGCCAAATCAACACTAAAATCGAAAACTACGTCATAACCCCTAATTTGAAGAGTGAAACAATGGGTAAACTGATAAATAGAATACCAGGTTCGCGTTTTTTTATATCAAGTTTACCAGTCTCGGCTTTGAGAATGCATGTTGAATCGCTCGGCAAGCCTCACGATGTCAACACGCGTTCTCAAAGCCTTGCATGGTAAACTTGATATCAAAAGACACTCATCTAGAATTCCGTATTTATAAATAAACATGGTTCCAAAATGTATATTATGGAAGAGCCTCAGGATTAGAGAGGACAGGCCCCGAGGTTATAAAACTTGAGTACAGTTTTAGACTCAAAATAAAGCGCAATGATTGGCTGCTTGCGGACACGTGTCCGCAAGCAGCCAATCATTGCGCTTTATTTTGAGTCTGAGAATGAACTCAAGTTTTATAACCTCGAGGCCTGGTCCCTCTGGACCTCAAGAACTGACCACTTCATCTCATCGTGCATGTCACCAACACTACTTAAGCCCATATAAGCTTAGCGTCTTTTTTATGGGACATCGGCATACAGTGCAAAACCTGATCAGAAGCCACAAAATACGGCGTCTGATCAGGTTATCCACTGTTTGCTTACAGAAGCATCTTTAAAATTTGAATAAAATGAAAAGTACCACCAAGCAACCCTAAAATTGGAAAATGAAACGTTCAATTGATAAGGATGGGAAACTACATTCGGCATAAATGGGTTAAGGCTTGTTTCTGTGGTAAAAGCAGGGCCCGAAATAACAATGTCTCCTTAAAGTTAAGCAGGACTTAAGTAAAGTATTGATATTTCAACATGTTTTATTAAATGCTGAATAAATTGCCTTGATCGATGTGGTACTTCATTGTGATCTTCAGACAAAATTATGCTATTTTGATTTTTATCAGTTTTAAACGTTAGTTCTTGCATCCTGAAAAAAAAACAATACTTAACTTTAGCCTTCCTTAACATTAAGACTTTAAATCTTCGCCTTCAGCAGCATTTTTTCTATTAGACAAGTCACACTGACCTACTTTATTAAAGATGCATAAAATTATGTATGATTTACTTATCGTTTCGAAAAGAAAAGAAGAATAAAAGAACATATTCTATGGTTTCTTCAGGAAACGATAGTATAGATGACATTTTACACAAATTGGCCTATTGACGACACATACGATATTAAAGGGTTTCTCGCTAGACAATGGAGGATGCTAATATGGGGTTTCCTATACTTCCTGCTAATTGGATTACACGTCAATAGCTTGAACAGAAAAGCGACAGATTTCCTGAAAATATGAGCTTTTATATTTAACCTTTTGTATTCTGGTGGATTTTCCCTCACATATTGATACTATAAGTATTAGACTGCCCATTGTGCACTTTAAGGGGTTACGGAAAGATTTTTTTCTAAATTATGGTGTATTTCTGTCAAAAAAGATAATTTTCTAAATTATGGTGTATTTCTGTCCCGGAAGGTTGTTTGAATCGTAGCAAACAGTGAAGACCCTGATGAAATTCAGCATTATGCTGCATTTCATCAGAGTCATCACTGTTTGCCAAAGTACCCGTTATGGGGTTTCCAATATAGAAAGCGTTAACAAAATTTCAGGCGAAATATACACTATTGACATCTGCAGTAAAATTTAGACGGTATCTCTACAGGCAACGAAACAATATGAACGGATACAGCCATTTTTCTTTGGCGATGGGGTTGGGTCCGGAACAGTAAAGGCACATACTAATCTGTGCAGCCAAGCAGTCTCTTGAGAGCATATAAATACTCACAGATGATATGCCCGGGGCTAGCTCATATATACATGTATGTGGGAATTCTATCACATTATTTCAGAATATCTTTAGACAATGCCAACTTAGTGAGAATGTTTCTGTACCAAAACACTTTAGAAACGCACCACCTGCTAAAATGCTAATTTATTGTCAAAATATTAATATTTTAAATATGTGAAAAACAAAATAGAAAAGTCCCATCATTTAGCTTGCATTCAATAAGAAAATCGAAATGCCGTGGCTTATGGTTGCCGTGACGTTGCGATTATTCTGAGACATCCCAAATTTAAAAAAGTCCAGAGTATCAATACCTTCCAGCGCAGAAACTTTTCAAACTCATGTTTGTTCTTGAAAGCAAAAGGAAAGACAAACTCAAATCATGAAGTTTTAGGCCCCTGGCACCGTTCATTTCGTCTACGTGACGTCATTACTTTTTGGCGTAATTGACCATTTATATCCTAAGGAACAGGAATAATGAAAATCTTTAAGTGCCGCCAGATACAATGTACCCCTCAACTCGTTGCATAAAAGACAAAAATATCGCGACATGCGCGAACGTCATCCGCCTGTTATTGCTGTTTGAAAAATAAGACTGTTGTTAGCAAAGGAACGCTGCGAATGGGAGTGTAATTAAACGACTGTTTCCGAAAGTTGAATTTAATTCACATTTGTCAGGCGACGATTCTTGAAAAACACTTACGTCAGCGTTATGTCAGCATGAACATCGTGAGCAAATCGAAATAATGGCAAATCATGGTCCATTGTGCAGTCAGGTGCATGACTTCCAAAAGTTAAAAAAATATCACTTAAAGCAGTTAACTGTTTTAGCAACAAAACCAAAAGTAACCTGTTTGAGTGAAACTGTCTTTTTTCATCTTCATATTCCGGAGTTACTGCAATTTTCACGGCCATGTGGGTAATTTTATCTGAAAGACCTATTACATAACTTTACGATTATGCAATAAATTTGTGTACGCATCGTCTAGAAATTTGTACGCAAGGTCATTGAAGATCAGAAAATAAGCTACTTTTTAACTTAAATAAGTTATATGTTTGACGTCCTAAAATTTGACCTTGGCGTAAATAATTTCAGATATAACCTAAATAAGTTACTTTCGATGGCCTAACTTTGAAATTATTGTTGAAAAGACTCAATTTTAACTTCTTCAAGTGATATATATTGTAACTTATACAGGTTATGCCCCTGACTGTTGTGTAAACGGATAAAACATGATGAAAAACATCCTCTAATCAGCCATGTGAAAAAGACAGTGATTGTAAAATGGTGCGTTTCTAAAGTCCTTCAGTATATCTTAGATCTGATTGATACAATAAATCATATTTGTGTCTTGCACGAAGCAGGCGTTTACTTCTCAATGGCCATTACGTGATGTTTAATGCGGATTGCTGTAACTCATTAATGAACGTTCACAACTGAAAGCCATATCCGGAGCATGCAAATGCATGATATATCTGTGTCTCGATTCAAAACAGATAGTATTCTTCAACCGGATTTCCTCGTACAACGCATTATCCAATCATTGTATATGGTTCTGGGGGTAATGGTTCCAGGACGAGTGTCGTGCTCTGGGACACGCGCGGATCCAGATTTGTTTTTTTTAACTGATGAGGGGAGAGAGGATCCAAATATCACTATAAACAGGCCATCATCGGCCCGCCAGCGAAACGTCATTTTAATGGCGTTTCGCTGGCGTGCTGTTAATGGCCCATCATTGAATGCTGATTTTCAGGAGATCTGGACCTGAATTGCTTTGAAACCCTATATTTTGTGATTTTTCATGGGGGTTCCGGACTCCCTGTCCCCTTTGAATCCGCGCATGTGGGGCATTTTCTTTTGGCCCTAGGGCAATAATTTGAACTCATTTGGTAGAGGGCATTAGGCGATGCAACATTCCAAATATCAAGGCTCCAGTAATTGTGATTTCAGACAAGAAGATTGGTGTTAGCCAATTTGAAAGTGTCACAACTGGGGCGGGTAAGCTGTGGTATTTAAGCAAACTTGGTAAAGGACAACTAGGTGATGCTCCATACCTCTGGTCTTGTGGTTTCAGACAAGAAGATTGATGTTGTTGTTTTCGTATATTTAAAAGTGTGACAACTGGGGAGGGTAAACTATAGTGCATCGTTTAAAGCAAAATTGGTAGAGGATAACTAGGTGATGATCCATACTCCAGGTCGTGTGGTTTCAGACAAGAAGATTATCAAATATTTTAATCTGAAAATCTATTATTGTCTCATTTGACTATAACAGAGTGGAACTATTTGAAAAGTTATCAAAAGGGGCCACATGCCTTTAGTTAAGGTTAAGGGTGCGTACAAAAATTATTCTTATTTCTCAACCTAAACATATGTTGTGGGTACTTAAAAGAACCGACTCAATGAGGTGGTTCTTTAAGCTCCCAAAACATATGTTAAAACGGATGGGTAAGAAAATATTTACAATAACTGTACGCTAAAAAAAATGTTTATCTAAACCTGTGGGCCATAAAAGAATATTTCCTGTCAGGATTGGTCAAAAATCAGCCAGTAGTTTAGAAGATGTTGTATGAAGAAAGTGTTGACGACAAAAGACAGTCCTCCAACCATCAAATAACTCGCATTGAGTAATTTGGGTTCATATCTGCTACCCAGTGAACATCCAGAAGCGGGCTACCATCGGCCATCCAGCGAAACGCCATGCGAATGGCGTTTTGCTGGCGGGCCGCTGGTGGCCCAACACTGTATAATGGCTGGGTAATTACTAAGCTGCTCATAGAAATAAATGGATTGTGTCGCTTGAATTTGACTTGCTTAAAGGTGTAATACAATCCTTTAATGGATGCTATGTTCATGACCTTAACCAATGCCCTGCCGAGCCAACAATTATCCTCTTTTGAAAACACTTAAGATCAAAAACCATCCGAACTTGGATTAAGCTACATGTATATACATGATATATACACATTATTATAATAGTAACTTGATCTAGCGTACTGTATCACGTCGAGTGGATGAGGTCATAACATCGGATCACCCGAGACGCGAAGCGTCGAGGGTGATCCAATGGTATGGTCTTATCCACGAGACGTGATACTGTACGCCAGATCAAGTTACTTTTATAATAATATGTTTATTATATATCTTTTTCTGACATTATTTTGATTTTATAAATTGTTTTGGTCTTTAAACCAGAAAAATTGCGGGAACGTTAGCACCACGTTTTGTCACTTTCACGTTATATAATATGACGTTACGTCATCATGTTTTCTGTCTCTGGTTCTATGCTTGAAAATTACTTTACGTAAGGTCGCCGCAAAAGAAGGTAACCGATGTTAGCCTCGTTTTAAAGGATAGTGATCCTCAGTTCGTTGATCCGGCTTTCTGTATCAGATGGTCAGAAAACAGACGGTTCTAAAGTCGTATCATTTATAGGTATATAATAAGAACAGAATCTACATTGTTTTCCACTCTGACTGAAAATACATTTATCATATGACGTCGCGTCTGGGAGTGAAATAACACCGTGCAATAAAATCGATAAACCACTATAGGGATCACACATGTTTTTTCTTGCATTTACAATTGCCGGGTCCCGAGAATGCTGTTTGAATACGAGGCCGATAGCCCGAGTGTTCAAACATCTTCCGAGGAACCCGGCAAGTATTAATGCAATGAAACAAACATGACTGTGTGACATTTATTCTTGCATATTTTAACTTATTCCAACCCGATTCGCACGGAGAACGCTGCTTAACATTAAATGTCCATTTTCTTACACTGGATTTCTCTTATCAAAATGGCGTCGGCTGTGTATTTTCGAACGTCATAACGTCGTCACAACGTCATAACCGCACGCAACGTTTTCGCGAACGAAAACATCGGCGAAATGATCAGTCTGGTCCGCAACGCTTTCCGTATATGTGACGCGTTCTGAGATTTTGGGGCTTGTGGAGGTACGACGTCATCAGTAGAAAAAGTGACTTTAAATGACGTAAATAAATTTTAATTGCGATGCACGTTATTTGGCAAGCGCACACTTGCTACGTTCAGCAATTAGCAAACGTTTCTACCATTACCACAATCAGTTTGCGTATCGCTCTTTATTATTTATTTATCCTAGTGACAGCCATGTTATATACAAATGCGCGCTTTCTTTAAAACAACACTGTGATGTTTTAATTAAGAAAATGCACGGCACCTACGATTCTGAGCCGCCGGATATTTTGAGAATCAAGACTCGAAATTTGTCGGCGAAATAATCACTTACAAAGACCCATCTTACATGACATCCCAGCATGACATGAGCCAGTTTGATACTTATTGCAACAGCTTGCAGCTAAGGCTCAGATAAAGACTGCCGAATGCGTATTCTCGCCCGAACCTTCGCTGCTCGCTAGACCCGAGATTAGACCTGCAGCATCACTAGACAGCTACTGGCCTATCAGCGTGGTGGTTTAGTCTTCCCCAAATAAAAAACTTGATGCGTAAAAAATGTTTTAAGATTTCAGTAATTGAAGAGCAATGTGCTGAATCTGTTGATCCAGATCAGCTTGTGCAAATGCACACTGTCGGACTGATATGAATTTCAGCACCAATGATTAATGTGCCAGGTTGCATAAAAATAATTCCTGCTACAAAATGGATAGGCTATTTGCAGTGTGTGTGTGTGTGTGTGACAATTATATTTGACATCTGCATTCACCGGACATAATTATTCACCAACTTGTGACGTCGCCATTTAAATCAATCTATTTCCAGCTTTTTGCAAAAAATATTGCCGCAAAACTACAGAAGCTACAATTATGAAAATAGTACCAAATGAAAGCAAATTGATTTACGCAATAAACATTTTTATTTATTTTAGCTACCTGGATCCGATTGTATCAATATTTAATAACAAATTAAACCATCATTAAACCATCATTAATTAAGTCGTCATTAAACCCGGTTGTACTAAACTTTTAACGACGAATGTTTGTCGTTAAATCAGAGAGTTTGTCATTAAAGTTAACGATGGTCCAGGGGTAGTTTTAAACCGTCATTAGCGGAAATAAAGATGGCCGCCAATGTTGTTTTTTCATCGACTCGAACCGATGAAACCAAAAAAAATGCTCGAAAAAGACGCCCAATGAAGATCTATAAGTTGTTAAGATGGCCAAAGAGATCAAAAATGCATGGATACATACTGGAACAAAGTCTGCATAAAATAGAAACCAAATCAAAACGAGTAAACAATATCGGTAAAACGTTCAGTGTCCATTTGGTTATTTCATCGTCCTTCTCCGAAAGATCAGCTGTTGTTTTGACTGATGACGTATTGAAATCGACATGACGTGATAAAATAAAATAAAATACCGCACACTAGTAATTTGCATAATAAACCGTATGAATCCATTATTATTTAAATATTTAATTATCTAACAGGGACTGGGGTCCGGACCTCCACCCCCCTGTTAGAAAATGAGAAAACTGTAGGAGATCACCCTCTGAAAAATTACGAAGCTCCTCAGGGGGGGGGGGGACTCTTAATTTTTCTACATACGTAGGCTCGGATCCTCTCACGTTACTCATTCAAATATGTCATCTGTCACTTCGTCTTGTATACGTTAGCTTATGAAACTTGAACGTTTTTTTCTCTGTATCTAACCTTCACCCCCCAAAAATATCATGAATTTCAAGCACCCCAAAAAATATTGTAAATTTTAGCAACCCAAAAAAATATCCCCATTCTGTACAATGACCTTAAGAAAAGACCCTAAAATGCATGGAAATAACCCCGAAATATAGTCTAATTTTGTGATGACCCCCCCCCCAAAAAAAAAAAAAAAAAAAAAAAGTCCACAAAATCTTCATACCCCAAAAAATATTTATATTCATTTTTCTGAAAACCCCAAAAAATATTGAAATTCAAAATTTTGAACCCAAAAAAAATGACTCGAGCCTACGTATGTATGAAAATATCAGAGTACCCCCCCCCCCCTGGGGGACCTCCTCTCCCCTCTGTAAAATACTAGTAAGACGATGTAAACAAAACACTCTGAACCTGAACACTATTCTTTCCAACCCCCTCACGCCCTGACGAAACTTTCTGTGCCCGCGTAGAGCACAGAGAAAGTCACAAAACCTTAGAATAAAAAATAGACCTATATTTACTTTTATAGACGATACACGTCAGCCTTTTTTGCTTGCGGCGCTCTCGCCGCAAGCATTTGTGTCGGAATAGTGATGGTAGATGACTTGATTGTAAACCCAGATTGAACTAACGGTCCAACCACCAGATTAATAGTCCTTTTAACCGACAGAGGGATGAAGAAAAAAAGAACAAATGCAAAAAAGAGCAGTCGGAATACCGACTCAATCCTTTATCTATGACAAATAAAGCAAGCCACACTCTTGTCTGAGCCTAAACCCACCATAAGCCAATCTTACAGTTATTCTCGATTTTAAAAACCGAAATTCCGAGAATCGGATGTTTCGCCTGGCAAAACTGAAGTCAAACCAGTCAAATTTGTCAAATTTATATCCCCTGGGAAGGGTTATTTTAGAAAAAAAAAATATACTTCACAAAACATAAATCCCATTTCTCAAAACCCTAAGTAGATTGGGTAGCATGCAGATCAAACTTAAAAAACATATCAACTAGTTTTCATTGGTCAGTTCAATAATAAAAAAAACTTATCTGTACAATTTCGATATCTGACTTCAACCTGACCCAGGGTCAGGGGTGTGTGTAAGGTCAAAGAGAGAGTTACAGGCCTTGATTCATGGTGGCATGTTTTTTTGAAACGTTGACGTGGCGAATTTAGAATTTACAACAGGAGAGACTCTAAACCGTTGGTAGTGACATTTATTGAAGTATCAGAAACTCTTTTAGTTGTACCAGTATTAGAAAACGGTAGAAATGTTTGGAGCGAGAGGTCGTATGCAGAATTTTCGAGGTGGTAGAGGTGCAGGACCAAGGACGCGTACTGGCACATACGAAAACAGGTACCATGCGCTGCATTCGGATAGTGAGGGCGATACGTGGCAGTTAGTTGATAGAGATAATATGAATAAGGGCAGATATAAACGGATGAGACGGTCAACAGATGGGGGCCATGATCAGCCTGGACAGTTTGTAAATCCTGAGCCAAGTGTTAGCGACCAAGGGGCAAAGTATGAAATTATGAGCAGGGACAATTTTAGGAATCTCACCACAGATGGAAAACTAGTAACTATGTTTGACGCTATAACCAACATTGGGTCTTTAGGGAGCAGAGTTCAGAAAGTAGAAAGCAGAGTTACAATACTCGAATCCAACAATGCGAGCCATGATACGCGTTTAAGGCTTCTTGAATATAAGAGCATCGATATGGAAGCAAGAAGTCGCCGCCATAACCTAATCTTTAGAGGTCACCCAGAAAATGTGGAAAATGACGACTGTGAGCAAATAATTAGAAATTTTCTTGGTAGAAATCTTGAGCTGAACCCCAACCTTTATATTCAGCGGGCACACAGAATAGGGAGCCTGAATAGAGTGCGTAGAAGTCATGGTCATGGTGGGAAAATAACAACCCAGCCCCGGCCCATTATAGTTAATTTCCGGGATTATGAAGACGTTGAGCTAATCCTTGCAAACGCAAAAAAACTCAAAAATACAAATTTCGGGATAAACAGGGACTACCCGAAAGAAATAATCAGCGCCAGAAGTACCTTGTGGCCAACATTCAAAAAGGCAAGGGCGGACAACCCAAATGGTAGCGTATACATCGGATACCCAGCAAAACTGATTGTGAACGGTAGGGTTATAGCCGACCAATTCCCCGAATGGAGAAAAGTATTAAAAGGCTCTAGGGAGCGGGATGTCATCACTGACACACATCTATCAGATCCTGGTGAAAAACATGAATTTAATGATGATGCGACAGCTAGTGCTCGTTGTTCAAATGATCCAAAATTCGATGCTGTCGAATTACAAGCAGATGATGATAATGTGTCTGAAGTTGTTTCCATGACAAGCCTGAGATCAAGATCAAGATCAAACTCACGTTCAAGGTCAAGGTCGAGTTCGAATTCTAGAGGTAGAGCTGTGTCAAAGTCAATGCCTGGATCTAGGCATAATTCTAGGTCCCTCTCGAAGAAAAGCACTACTGATAGGCTTGAATCATACATACGCGATGAACTTTTACAAAGAGCTGTACAAAACGCAGAAAAGAGAGAAAGCAAAAAGGAAGATAGCACAAAAATACCCAACAAAGCACCAATAACTGAAAAAGTTAACCCTAAACCATCTGTGAACCAGTGTAAACCTGACAAAATAATCGAACCAATATCTGATTATGACAGAGAAATGAAACGCCTAGAGAAACACACAGTGCATTTGACACAACCAAACAGTGAAGGTATGAAAGACAAAACGGGGCCTGATACAGGTCAAATGACAGGTCAGAATCAACAGAATTAGGAACGCGCAGGGGAAGCTACTCAAAACCATCTCCATATAAACAAAGTCAATGAAGACTCCGAGAATGAACATTCCAACACTGAAACCACAAATTTACATATTAACCAAAGTAAGAGCAGAAACAAACAGCCAGAACATTTTCAAATCGGAACACTTAATGTTTGTGGACTGAAAACAAGGGCTTTTTACCCAGAATTCAATAATTTGATAGCTGAATATCATATTTTTTGCACTGTAGAGACAAAGCTAAGCATACATGACATTATTTCCCTTCAGGGCTACCACTTTATTAGTAATCCTAGAAAACAACCTGTTCTTAGAAACTCTGGGGGCATTGGCATTTACATTAAAAATGAAATCTTAGACTATGTTTCACAGATAGAATCACAGTCTGACTACTCCACGTGGATAAAATTATCCAATGAATATACAAACCTAGAACAAGATATCATTATTGGTGTCTGCTATGTGCCCCCACAAAACTCAAGATTTTACAATGAAGATGATTTTGTACAGCTTGAACAGGAAATAATGTCACTGTGCAGCGAATTTGAGTATGTCTTTGTAACAGGAGATTTCAATGCCCAAACTGCCAATATGAGAGACTTTACTTGCGCTGATATCTCACTAGATAAACACCTTGACTTAGATCAGGAAACCTTAGACTATTTTGATCAAGAAGCCTACTTACTGAATAATAACATACAAGTCAATAGGGTATCAAAGGACAGAAAAACAAATAATTCCGGATACAAACTTGTAGATATATGCAAAAATAACAATATGTATATGCTTAACGGTAGATATGGCCAAGATGCCAGAAAAGGTGATTTTACATTTCGCGACCAATCAGTCATTGATTATTCAATAACATCAAACAAAGGCTTCACAATATTAACTGACTTCAAAATACATGAGTTAGATAGGATCTACTCAGATGGTCATTCCCTACTACAAATGACTTTAAATCTAAACGCTGCAAACGCACCAAAAGCGGTAGGATTCGAAAATAACATACAACAAAATGACCAAAAACATGAATGCAAACACAAATGGGAGCAGCACAAATCATCTACTTTTAATGAAAACATAAACGCTTCAAAATTGCAAGACCTAAACACTTATCTAGAATCGATGGGCTCCGAAGCAACTCAACATAATATAAACGAAATCACAAATAAACTATGCGACTTATTCAATGAATCGGCAGATAAAACATTCCAACGTACCAAAATTAATACAAAGTTTCATACAGGGTCAAAAAACAATCACAAACCCTGGTTCGGCTTTAACTGCGAAAAAGCGCGAAAGTCATATATGAAAGCCAGAAAGCGATATAATATCCAGAAAAATAGAGATAATAAATCCGCATTATTGAAAGCAAGCAAGCTGTATAAATCCACCATGAACAAATATATTAGCCAATATAAACACGCACAACAAACAAAGCTTCGAAATATGCATAAAAAATCACCAAAAGACTATTGGAAATACTTGAATAGCCTGAATAAATCGAAAAAAACAAAAACACCCCCGATTGAAAGTTTACATGATTTTTTCCAAGAGCTGAACTCCGCCCAGATACCAGAGGACGATGATGCAATAGATGGTATTTTAAATGGTATCAATTTAAACGATGATGATCAATTCTTGAACACACCTATCACACCAGCAGAAATCTTGAAATGCATTCAAACATTAAAAAACTCAAAGGCCCCGGGGTCCGATGAGGTGCTAAACGAATACATCAAATACACTAAACTCCAGCTTTTACCCATATACGTCCGCTTATTTAATTTAGTATTGAACACTGGTATCATCCCTGAAAAATGGGTCGAAGGAATGATCATGCCAATTTATAAAAACAAGGGGGACCCTATGAATCCTGAGAACTACAGGCCAATAACCCTACTCAGCTGCCTAGGGAAACTGTTTACAGCCGTTCTAAACGAACGCTTAAATAAATTCTTAAACTACAATAGCATCTTATTGCAAAATCAAGCGGGATTCAGAAAACACTATTCTACGAGTGACCATATTTTTGTTTTGCACTCGATTTTTGAACTTCTAAAATTAAAAAAGAAAAAGCTGTTTTGTGCATTCGTCGATTTTTCAAAGGCATTCGACAGCGTTTGGCGTGTGGGATTATGGAACAAATTGCTTCAAACTGAAATTAATGGAAAATTTTTCCAGGTCATCTACAATCTATATCAGAATATCAAATCATGCATCACTTTAAATGGTACAAATTCCACCTATTTCGAAAGTTTCATTGGGTTAAGACAAGGCGAAAATTTATCCCCGGTGCTTTTTTCCATCTTTTTGAATGATCTGGAACCCTTTTTACAAGATAAAAATGATACGGGGATCGAATTTGAACTTCATACAGAAAATGTATATTTCTTTATCAAGTTTGTGGTGCTTCTGTATGCAGATGATACGGCTATAATTTGTGACTCACCTGAAGAATTCCAAATAACACTTAATAATTTTGTTGACTACTGCAAAATATGGAAATTGAACATAAATTATGATAAAACTAAAATTGTTATATTTGGTGTAAGAAATCTAAATAAATATCACTTCAAAATGGAAAACACAGTCATTGAAATAGTCAAAAGCTATAAATACTTAGGCGTTCTACTTTCAAATAACGGTAGTTTTCTCAACGCCAGAAAATCAATTTATGAAAAGGCAAACAAAGCTATGCATCTTCTGTATAAAAGGATTTACAATCTAAATCTGCCTTTAGACTTGCAACTCAAGCTCTTCGACAGTACCATACTGCCCATCATTACTAACGGAAGCGACGTTTGGGGATATGAAAACCTCGACATGTTCGAGCGCATACATAACAAATTCTTGAGAACCATAACAAAATGTAGGAAAAGCACCCCTATGTACATGTTATACGGTGAATTGGGTCGCTACCCTATTTCCATTACGATAAAGGCTAGAATCATAGGCTTCTGGGCCCGCATCATTACAGATTATTCTTCCAAATATGTTAGCATCATCTACCAGAAAATGCTTCAGATCGGAGCGCATAAATTTAAATGGATCAAGCACGTCCAATCTATATTACAAGAGGTTGGCAGAAATGATATATGGATTAGCCATAACGAACGCATTCCAAAAAACACACAACATATAGTTAAAAAAATTCTAATAGACCTTCATAAACAAAACTGGCACAATACAATAAGACATTCCTCTAAGGGACAGAACTACAGCCTGATAAAAGACGAGCCGTCCTTGGAAGAATACCTTACAATTCTACCAAAGAACCAATATATCCCGCTTATCAAATACCGGACCGCTAATCACTTTCTACCAGTCGAAACACTTCGCTGGCAAGGTATTGACATATCCGAAAGAAAATGTACCCTCTGCGATACAAGGGACACCGCCGATGAATTCCATTATTTACTTATCTGCAAACATTTTGACGACCAAAGAAAGCAACTAATAAGACCCTACTACTATAGAAGCCCAAATGTTTTAAAATTCAAAGAACTGTTCAATACGAAATCACCTTCAAAATTGACTAAATTGAGTAAATTTGTTTCTCTTATAATGAAAGAATTCAATAGGCGTTAATCTCGACCTGGTGCACGTTTCTGTTTTGTTTTGTTTCTTTTCCTCTCTTTTTAAACAATTTTCAAAATACTACTTTAGCTGCATATGCCACCAAACCACAATAATCACCAAAACAATAACGAACAGGCTGAAAATTACAGTTATCTATTTCGCGGTGCACTAGCAACTATTACATATCCACTAAACATCCAAACGTATTTTATTACAATCAAAATATAAGTACTCCTGTCATATTTTACTGCCTTCCAACCAATACTTCAGGCAGTATGCCAAGCTAGGAATAGGAATAAATATTCACTTAATAGACCAAATCAAATGTATATATAGTTAGTGAATAGCTAAAGCCATATATTTGTCTGACTTTTTTGTATGATCGTCTGTCTGTTTATTTTCATGCGCGGATCCAAAAAGTTTTGTCAGAGGAGATCTAGCTTTGACAACGTTTATTTATTTATTTTTATTTTATTTTTTATGTTTAGTTAATGAGGGGAGAGAGGATCCGCATACCGCTATAAGCGGGACATCATCGGCCCGCCGGCGAAATGCCGTTTATATGGCGTCTCGCTGGCGTGCCGACGATGGTCCAACATTGAATGCTGGCTTAATAGCCTTGTGGTTTTCGGGGGATCTGGACCGGTGTTGCTTCGAGGCCTTATGTTTTTTTGTGATTTTGCAGGGGGGTCCGGACCCCCTGTCCCCCCTCTGGATCCGCCCATGATTTTATTGTACGTTCGTTTGTGCATGTGTTCATTAAGTGTCCATTAAACAAAACGGCATAGGGTTTGGCCTCTAGATAGGAGAGCGCATTCAATATTTCTAGACCAAAAATACATGCTGTTGGTGCTCAATTGAACCATCTCAAGGTGACGGGTCTTTTGCGCATCAAAGCATAAAAAGGAATAAGTACGTTTATCTGGACCTATGCATAGTTATAATTTTCAACGGTGCGGACTAAGCGGACCCGCTCTTATGAAGACCCATGCACGATAGAATGTTCAAGTACAAACTGAGCGAGGACTGATGATCATTTTTGCATTAATATTTGAAGTACATGTACAATGCACAGGACATGCCCATCGTTGATGCGTAACACAGGTAATGCTGGTCAGAAACGTCTCAACAAGACAGTTCTGGTGAGCATGACCGGTGCGGCTTTGCCACGTTATATATTTTTCCTAAAAAGATCAAAGATTATGACTGGTGCGAAACGACTTAAACAATATTGATCTGCTTAAAGTATTTTACTTACCAGCCACTGCAAAAAAACTATATCCAAAACCCCACAACTATGCTATGTTCGTTCAAGTCAGTGTTTACTCACACTACTGATTCATCGGATGAATGAGAACGAAAATTAGGCCAAGGCTAAATAGCTAAACGCACGAAATCTACATGCACATTGATATGTCAATTTTGACAATCCGATTAAGGCTATCGGCGGACATAGCTGAGCGTCTATAGGGTCTTAGCCGATACTGAATTTGAATAGTAACATCAACCCTGAAAACATATGTTTCTTACTATAGTTTTTTGTTGCCTATTTATTATTGTCTTTGAGTCGTTTCGCTGCCATTATAATCACATTAAATGCCTTGTGCTGTGTAAGCTTTACAGTTGATAAGTACCAACAATATAATCTGTAAGTAACAACAAAATCATATCCTATTATTGCTACCGTAATGTTAACAGAACTACATGAAAGCATGCTCATTTCACCATGCTTGGGAATCCTGCAACAAGTGTAAAATTTCATATCCATTGTGAACATATACCACGTTACATTTGTTCCTATGAAAAATTTATACCTATTTTGGAACTAACCCCTTGTAAGCCGCCAAATAGCGCCTGGAAGCGTCGTCTGCTTGAGTCGCCTGCGACGTGCATTTGCTGGAATTGATGGCTGGTGTAAGTGTAGGGCCAGACTGTGTGGACTAAGGTCAGACTGCTTGGGAGGAGGCTGACATGGGTCCGCAGGGTCTGCCAAAGACGCTGTTTTGGACGCTCCAGCAGACGTTGAGACAGACGGCGTTTAATATTCACCAAATGGTAAAATTACAGTGATTTTAAGAACTACCGCTTTCCATACCTGGTGATATTACTCGAGCCTCAATACACATGAGCTAGTCCCGGCACTTGGTACAGTAGGGGAGGGCGGGTGTATATATGTTTCTATATTTTGTAGAAGTATATGCATGCCTTCTTTCACCTATGGCTCCTGTGACCCAACACTGGCCCCCTTTCTCCTAATACTCCTCTCTCAGTTTCGTTTCGGTGAGAGGACCCGCGAGAAAGGGCACCGGATTTGGATGGGCCCTTGATTTGCACCAACGTGAGTGGAAGCCGGGGTCACACGCGTATACAGATAGATGTATATGCTGATCCTGGAGTTCTTCCCAACGGCCTATGACCTGCTGAGGGATCCTTGCCAAGTTTCCCTCAGCTGATCCTAGGTTGTCACGCGGATGCAAATAAGACCACTATCGGTGAAACTGATTATAAAACGCATTTATTCGTACAGTAATACATAATGTTTATACCTTTTGTCATTTTCGATTAATCCTAAGAATTTATGTTCACTAATCCCAAGCATGATGACCTGCATCTGCTCCAGTTATAAGAATTAAACACGCAGTCTTTAGACTTATTAGAAAAGCTTACCTATACAAAGCTGTCACGAGGGACACATTACCCCGCCCCTCCGTCTCCATCTATTGTTGTGCTTGCATAGCATTGGTCAACCAAACAGACCTGGACATTGATTAAGTGATCAAAATAGTGTTGAACAAGAATCGTCTGCATTTGTCGTCTGCTGAAGCGTTCTAGAGGCATTTGTGACGAACAGTGTGGGCCTAGACCGGACTGTCTAGATAGGATCAGCTTGATCTGGGTCCACGGTGCTTGTCAGTGGTGTTGGGAAGTTGTGTGCAGCGGACGACTTCAGCGGACGACATTTCAGATGCATTTTTGACGGTAATGGGCATGAGAAAATAAACATTCCCAGACATGTAGCAACCTGAACATGTCTGTAAGCATAACTAGACATGACATGCTTCGGTATGCGCACATCGTCTCAATCTCATCTCGGTTTAGACGATGTGCGTGTGTCGACATATGCCACCTAGCACTTTTTGGTACAAACTTAACAAATTACTAATGTTAATCTACTGAAATTAATCACCATGTCTTGACGATAATACTATTTATTTATTTGCTTATTCTTTGCTTATTCTTTATTTATTTATTTATTTATTTATTTATTTATTTATTTATTTATTTATTTATTTATTTATTTATTTAGTTAGTTAGTTAGTTAGTTAGTTAGTTATTTGCAAATTCTGGTGTAATAGTCTATGAGTGCTGAAATATTGTGTGCATTTTGACTAAATCGCGTTGGCAACTCTGTGCAATTTAAACCTATAATCAAACTACACTCCTGTACAAGCAAGAGTAAGAAATTATTTATTTATTATTTAATTATTACCTAAACGCTTGGGGCATCGATTGTGGCCACCCTTACGAGAACCCACTGTCGATCCTCTGGCGGATAGGAGGGAAAGCTGGTCCCAGCAAAATGCACATGCGTGCCGGCGCGAATACTGTAGACGTTGGTATGACAGGGTCTTGCTATGGCTTTTGCTGAAGTACTAAACTAAAGTAGTTTTATCTTATATACTATGTATACATATAATTGTAAAGACCATGTCGTGAATATATATGTAGCCAGGTCACGGCTTTTATATTTATATATTGAAAAAAAAAAACACTAAGTAAACAAAATTAAGCAGAATAATGCTATTAACACAGTTAGAATAAGTATAATCTTCAAAGTATAGCCTCCCCTTTAACTCTTGCAGAAGAGTTAAACACATCTAAAGAATCCGTTTTAAAAATTACTGATACGTAGCAATGTTATTCTCCTGTTGTCGCCACCATGCTATGTTTGACTCATTTCATATGTGCTCATATGTAACAATTGTTATCTGAGCCTAGAAATAAAGAGATTATTTGTTTGTTTGTTTTGTCTATGTTTATCCCAAAAATTTGATATGCAACATGACCACATTCAGATTTTTTTTTTTTTTTTTTTACTTTTATCGAACCTACAGGTTGAGGATGTGTGTACTTGCATAGTGTTATATGCTTAATCCCCTTTTATTTTGACATACAACATGACCCTGTTCTGAAAAAGTTGAAATTTGATTTCTTTTACCCCCCCCCCCCCAGGTTTGGGGAGGGGGTGGGTTTATTTTTCATTTGTTTTAAACATGATTTTCACGTTAACGCTGGAAGAATGATAGTTAAAACGCGTGAAATTTAAAGAAATATCTGCGTCGATGGTTTAAAAAAATAATGTATGGCACAATACCTTTTCCGTAGGGAAGAACTGACGATATTTGTAGGTTACGGTCAACAAACTAATATTTGTAGGTTGCGGCCAACTAAATTGATTATTCTACTACTGTTTTAAATTTTTTTGCACCAGGCATGTATGACACTAGCTACTTGAATATGCAGCGTTTGAGCGCAAGGATTTTTTTTTGATCTGATTCAAGTTTTCGCGAGATTCCAACAATCCTGTACCCTAGAGCATCACTGCAGATATTTTGGAATGGCATAGGTTCCTTAAGCCAAACGCTTTACTGAGCTCAGCTGACATAACAAAGTATAAACATTCCCCATTTTCTTAAAAAAAATCTCACGTTACTCATTCAAATATGTCATCTGTCACTTCGTCTTGTATACGTTAGCTTATGAAACATGAACGTTTTTTTCTCTGCATGCGTGTTATGATTTATTATGGTGTATTCAATGCAACGCGCGTGTCTCCGTACATTGATATAGCGTTGACTTTTTTTGCAACACCTGCTTCTAGAGGAGTTCAAATTTGCGTCATTTTGTTGTTCTGTGTGACCGTCTTTCAACAATTTATGTTAAAGTGCCTCTTTTCTGCAGCTGCTACAGAATAGAGCTAGGGGTCTGAAAATTGAAGCCGACAGTTTTTTTTGTCTTCTTCAAATTTTGTAGGTGTCATCTACTTGTAAATCAGAAGGATTCAGTATTTACTGTATTTAGAGGTTGCAAAAGTTTGGTGTACATCTCTCAAAGGGTCCAGGAGATGCGAAGCGGACAGGAAGGGCTGAATATTTTGTCAGAAGCTCCCTCTACCCGTGGCATAGGTTGCTGCCCTTAGACAATGCAGTGGTTCTGTTGTTGTTCATTCATTGTTAATTGTTGCATCATTTGTTTGTGTGTGTGTGTGGGGGGGGGGGGTGTTTGGTCCTTGTTTTGTTGTGTAGTACTTAGTGTCCTTTCTAGGTTTGTAATCATCTCGCTGGCGAAGAGAGAGAGCTGGTTGCTTATTTTCAAATGCCTTCTAGATGTCATGTATATAGCTGTCAGCGTTACGTGTTTCTTTCTCATGGTGCCGTGAGTTGGTCTACACTGTGTGATTGTGGCATTCGCGGATCTAGAGGAGGGGGGGGGGGCAGGGGGTCCGGACCCCCCTGAAATAAGGTTTCCTAGTAATAATGGTCCTGAAAAATCATGAAGCTAGGAAGCCAGCATTTAATGTTGGGCCATCTTTATTGTGCTGTAATAAAACAATATATATAAAGATTGACCAGAATCCATTGTTCCATTGTTCGGTTCAAGAAAATTCGGTCTAAGTCACCAAATCTAATCATCTCTTCCGCCCTTTGGTCAAAGTTCAGAAGAAGAACATACGGAAACGAAGCAGAGAGTTAAAGCTGATACGTGCACACACAACATGCACAAACAAACAAGGAATATTTTAAACATAATTTGTGACTGCGTTTCCCTTTGACAATAACGGCGTTATGCTATTATCGTACAATGCGTTGATTCATGCTTTGAACGACTATCCTGCATTCGGCGCCGTTCTTTTTCTTCTTGTTGTTTTCTTCAGGGAATACGATGTTAAGTATAAACTAGTTTTGCTATTGGGATATAACAAATTATGTGTGAGTTACTTGTATTGATGGGGGCGGGGGCTTGTCAACTGTGCGAATGATAGACATTATTGTCGAAAGGCGATATGGCTCTAATAACCCCCGGTCTGCACTGCTGATATGATATGCGCAGATCCTGAAAGTTTTGTCATAGGGCGTCAACCTTAACAACATTTTTTGTAGTTGTTGTTTTTTGTCGATTAGGGGATAGAGAATCCAAATACTACTATTAGCGGGCCATCATTGGTCCGCCAGCGAAACGCCATTTAAATGGCGTTTCGCTGGTGTGTGCGGATGATGACCTAACATAGATGCTGGCTTAGAAGCTTGTGATTTTTAGGGGATCTAGACCAGTAGTGCTAAGAATCCCTATATTTTTGTGATTTTTCAGGTGGGGGGGTCCGGACCCCCTGCCACCCTCTTTTGATCCGCGCATGAGGGACAGAAAACAGGGGCAGCATAGGTGACGAACTCAGCGCAATCATCTGTTGATTTCTACTACTGAGCTGTAGCCGAACAGTGTAACTAATTGAATTATCAGTACGCAATCAAATAAACATCGGGTGATTTTTTGTGACGTTTCACATTTACACGACTGTCTATCTTCGTAATCGTAACCAAAACGACTTTCAATAGCTGGCAGCTACAAATAGTCTTTCATAATAAAAATGCAAAATTTAGTTTTAAGAGCGTATCTGATTTATGTAGTGGGTATGTACATTATTTTGAAACTTTGCATACGTTTTCGACATGTTATCAGGATATGCATGTATATTCACTGATTGTATCTCAAGGTTATTTTATTTTTTACTTATTATAGCTATGTTACTGACGAAGCCCTTACAGTACGTTACTTCTGACCAGACACAGTCTTTTTTCTACTATTGGTACTCGAAGACCATGAACAATCTAAAATAGCACCCAAATTTGAAAATCTATGTAATGGGGGTATGATCCCAGTGTGGTGGGGGTAGGGGTCTCTTCAATTTTTATATGTACATGTACGTATCCTTGATCAATCTTTTCTTGAATCAAATTTTTGAAAAACTACATATTTTAGCGGTTCACAGAAAAATTTATAAGATCAAGGTTCAGGATGGGAATATAATATTGGGTTTAAGGAGCGTAACTACGTGTACGCAAATAAGCACGTGCGTACAACTTGACGCAGCAAGTACATGTTTTTAGGTACAGTAAAACCTGTCTTCAGCGGCCACTCAAAAATAATATAAAACATCTTCATGACAAATGGTACCTTCATGAAGGTCAAAAATATTGCAGAGTGCTTCCTTAGGAGCATTCTGCAATACTTTTGACCTGCATTAAGTAAGCGATAATCAGTCTTGAATCCCAAGTTTTGGTCTTCTTTTTGAGTGGTCCCTTAAGACTGGTTTTGCTGTATTTAATTTGACTTTGGAAGAAAAATGATGCTTTATAGTGTTAAGTTGCGTGTCTTGAGGGCTCATTTTAGCTCTTTGGGATGCCCTAAAACTATTTTTTGCCACAGGCTTCGCCCCTGACCCCATACAGGGGGGATAACCCCCAGATCCCCTCAAGAATGCGTACTCTATAAAATACATCAGAAACGCACCTGGGTATTATGATGATAGTACCCTCCCCCCTACCACACACACACACACACTCTTCTAGGGGTATAACCGTACCGTATATCTTTCTTACAATCGAATTGTCTCTTGACATCATGGAACATTAATAAAACTATATGAAATATAGAAGAAATAACACTTAATAGTTACGATAACAAAATTTGAGCTGCGACATGAGATTTCCATTTGAATATGCGCAGTCTGATCAGAGCGTTTGCTAGTCGCTTGAATATTCTACAACTGTTAAGCTACTGACCGACTATCAATTGGAGTTTCTTAGCTTAAAAGGAGGCTGCACAGGCTCCTCTGAGTCAACACTTGTCAAATGCCACATTTTTGTAAATCATATGTCGTGGTTCAAATTCAACTTACTGTGCCCTGGTGTAAGCTGAAACTGTATTACAGAATTCCATTTAGGGAACGTAAGCAAGCAAAGACCCTGCTATCGCGTGGCTCTGAGATTCGCTCTGTCTGAGCGTCAGTTTGCCATCAACCGTCCGTCCATGCCACGCAATCTCGCATCGATTTTTTCTGCTGAAGCAAATTTGAGAAGAATTGGAAGGAAATTTCCTGGACCAAAGAAAATTCAAATGCAATTTTATAATGATATACGTGTAGGCGACCTCACTTAACCAGCTAATCTCAATGCTGGTTTAGCAAAACTTTCAGCGTTTTAAATTCGCTCACGATGTTGGAATTGTGATGATAAGTAGTCGTGAATAATTGGGCCTCGACGCGAGAAAACCTGTCTTCGAAGGTTTGCGAACAACAAAGGCGCAGACCAGCCTGCGCATCCGCACAGACTGATCAGCGCCTTAATTATTCGCTTAAAAGTAAGTAGCATCTCTAGACTTGCGACGAGCAAAATTTCAATTTTCGAGCTAGTCTCTGTAGCTGAGGAGACTGGTTTGAAACTCGCTTTGTCGGAAACCCCGAAGACAGGTTTTCTCGCGACGAGGCCCAATTTGTATGTTGTCATGATATCAGAAAGCGGATTGCTTTGAATTAAATCATGAAAAAGCAATTATTTATACGGGATAATTCCACTTAATCAGCAATAGGTACATGTAGATTCTCATAAGTTCTCTCTTCGATCGACAGTTTTAGTGATCGAATATTCCTGATTCTTCGTGGATTTTTGCTGTTGCTGACAAACGATGTAACAGCTGACTCGTATCAACATTCATTTGTTTTAATTTTCTTTCATTCTTAGATTTGTTAGATCAAATTGTTTTGTTTACCGACCGGAAATTCTATAGGTGACTGGTTCACGTTAATTTTAATGACGAGGTTCGTCATTAGCGCGTTATTAACTAACGTCGGCTTAATGGACCTTTCGTACAACCCACTTTAATGCCGTCATTAACTATTTACGTCGTTAGCGTTTTAATAACGTATTAGACGCTAATTTGTCGTTAGGCTAATGGCGTGTTGATACAATCGGATCCAGGTGTCTGTTGTTATCGTATGGTAGTCATTTAAACACAACGACACATTAAAATGTCATTTTTTATGACGTTAACGTAAGCGTCAATGGGTATAGTGATATTTTAAAAGGGACTCTTGCATGGTATGGGAAATTAACATGGGAGTCTGCCCACGCTTGGATTTTGATAATATTATGTTATTTAATTGTCTGGACCCGGTTGTACGAAGCTCAATTATCTTTTAATCATGGATTAAAACCTCGATTAATTAGCGCCTTATTAAATCGCGTTGTACGAAGCTCAATTATCTTTTAATCATGGATTAAACCCTTGATTTAACCCCGATTCCTCAATTAAATTTAATCGACGTCTAGGAGGTGAATTAACCAATTTAATCAGTCATTAGCCCGAAACAAAATGGCCGCCGACATAGCGTTTGTCCATCCAGGAAGGCAAAGAAATGGAAAAAACGTGAGAGAAAGAGAAAACCATGGCATGTAGAGATGACCGACGTGGAATTGCGCCGGGGATACCCCTTCTCAAAGGCCAACATCCATTTCATCTTAAGATTGATCAAAGAAACTACCTGTCAAAGTACACAGAGATCAAATCCCATCAGCGCGGAACTCCGAATGAATCCCCAAAACACTGTTTTTCATCAAACATTCATTGTAAAATGTCATCTTTCCTCTGTCAAAACGAAAGTCGTTCTACTTAGTGACCGCAGAGTGACGTCATGGAACTACCCAGCTAAGTTGCAAAGTGCGGGTGGCACACTACTCTCCTTTTGCAGAGGTCAGCTAACGTAGACTAAAATACTTTTTTCATCGGGTATGCGAACATATGCCTCATGGCAAGGGTTGTTTGTCCCCTACATAAAAAAATCGTATCTAACCTATATGAGGGGATGGACATTTGCCCCTTTGAATGTGGGCACCTGCCCCCTCTGTATAAAAGTGCAATCCGCATCTCCGTCCTGTTCTTGTATAATACCCTCCCCCCCCCCCCCCCCAAAGCTCTGTATGTTAAAATAAGGGAAATAAATACCTTATTGATGGTCTTTTTCCTCTTATTTTGAGACTTTGTGGAGTGAGGAGGAGTAATTGTGATTATTTCAACTCACTTGCAATTTAGTTTTAATTTTAACTCCAAACCTACCATTTGATGACCTATATAGTCAATGGGAATATGGGCTCACTCTTACAGGGGATGGGCGCCGCTCGAGCATGGCATGGCTCAAAACAGACCTAAATTGAAATTTTGCATGTGCGGATCCAGAGGGGGGGATAGGGCCCCCCCCCTAGAAAATCACAAGTTATATGGGTTTCTTTAGATATTATGATTAGGACCCCCCTTCCCTGGAAAAAGTTGGACCCCCCCCCCCCCCCCCCCCCCGCCTGGAAAATGTTAGACCCCTCAGGATCCTTGGAAAAGTATTGGACCCCTCCATAAACTGTAAAATAAGTTGAGGACAAAATAAAAATTAAAAAAAAAAACGCGTTGTCCATCATGACCCCCCGCCCCCCCCCCCCCCCCCCGAAAAAATTCCTGGATCCGCGCATGATTTTGTAACCAACAAGTTTGAGGTCGCTTAAGTTACATGTGCTAGTAATGTGTGGGAGGGTTTGCAGGTATGCGAGAAGCGCAGGGAGTAATAATTAACCCCTCCTCCGCACCCCATCGCTTCGTCGCCTTACTGTTTGTTGTTAGCAATGTTAAATTCATGTTACTTGTCTTCATCTGTGGTGAGCTTCTTGTTCCGTAACCCAGACTAGCATGCCAACAGAAAAATAGGCTCAGATGCAGCTGCATGTCCCGAAGAGACATCTTTACTTCTGTGACAAGTCCTGTAATTTCACATACCGACTAAACAATAAAAGATTGCTGTATACATGTATCATATACTGATATTTTTGAGTTAGTTATAAAATCATTACATCTACATGTTACGTCGGTACAGTCACTTACGCCTATTTTGAACTTCTATGCGACAATATTACAAGATCTGGGCCCGGAATTACAATGCCTCCTTAGAGTTAAGGAAGACTTAAGTTACATGTAAGTATTGATTTTTCAGGATGCAAAAAATAACGTTTGAAACTGATCAAAATCAAAATAGTTTTAATTTTTCTGAAGATCACAATGATATCACACATCGATTCAGGCAATTTATTTAGCATTTGATATAGCATGTTGAAATATCAATACTTAACATAAGTCTTGCTTAACTTTAAGGAGGCATTGTAAGGCGACCGTTTGCATAACTTTTGATCGCCCCTTACGACATTCTCGGGGGGGGGGGGGGTAACTCCCTATGTATGACATAGTACGGATATGCGCCCGAATACCCCCCCTTTTTCAGCGCCGCCAGGTATAACCCCCCTCTTTTTTCAAAAAAAGAAAGTATTATGAATGTCCCGTTTTCTGAGTTTTGGCATTTGAATGGCCAAACTTTTCTGAATTCCATGTATATGCCCATATTTTCGCTTAAAGATTCTACAAAATCTATAGACCCAGATTTGTGTTTGGCTAAAAAGTCTGGACCCGTACCCGGCCCAACCTGGTCTCCGGCCAGGCCCAGTTCCAAAGAGTTTGCTTTGACCGCATTTTGTATTCAAACACTGCGAATTCGAGACCAAAGGGCCACAGTTTCGTGCCTCACCGGCGTCACTGCGTCGTGTCATTGAGCAAGACACATTAATCCTAGCATAGTACTGGTTCAGCCCAGGAAGACCTGTCCCTACGTAACTGAAAGATTGTTGACTGGGACGTAAAAAATCAAATCAAACAAACAAAATAAACACCGCGAATCAGGCGCAGTCCCGAATTTTGTCAGTCTGATCATGTTTGATCATGTTACCGGGTGTTTGTTTTGTATTCCTGTTTGTTTCATAGTTTAAAACTGATTTGGGCCGTTTCAGTTCCAACTTTTCTTGGGTCTGAATAGATCCAATACTGTTTACTGAGGGGTAGCATCTGACGTTCGTTTTGTTCTAGGCTTATTGTTTAACTATTTCGAATGGAAACCCGATGTTACGGTTGCGTTCTTTTTTCATTTTCATATCATAGAGCTAATTTTGAGGAGAGGCATGGGGTTGGTTAGGGATGCGGAATTCGGTGGTAACTCTGTCATTTGGTCGTCTTCGTTTTCGACCTGAGTGTGTCGTTATTTGGGGTGTTCAGGGTCTCCATGGGCTCATGTTCTTGATTTTAATCTCGCGCAGGCTCGCCTTCCCAGCAAATATATGGGTCCCATATGGGCTACGAGTACCCATATGGGGAGTGTAACCGGGTTCCGTATGGGTCCCATATTGGTGTTTTTGTTGATTTGATTCTTTACGTCCAATCAACAATCTTTCAGTTATATAGGGACGAGTCTTCCTGGATTTAACCAGTACTAAGCTAGGATAAATGTGCCTTGCTCAAGGACCACAACGCAGTGACGCCGGTTAGACTCGAAACCGCGGCCCTTCGGTCTCGAGTCAAGCACCCTACCACTGAGCCACTGCGCTCCCTACATGGGTTCCATATGGGTTAGCCCATATGCGGGTTGCCCATATGGGTCCCATATAACAGTCCCATGAAGAAAATAAATAAATGATATAATCATCTTTATATAAAATTATTTCCTTGTTTATAATGCATGGCCAGCTTCTACAGTTGCGGATACAGAGGGGATTCATGTGGTTCGCTTGAACCCCCATTTGAGACAAAATTATTCCATTTTTATGAGGAATTTCAAGCAAAATCAGCATAAACTATCAAATAATCATGTACAATTTTCAAATCGAAACCTCCTTTGTAAATTTGAACCCCCTAGCAAGAAATCCTGGATCCACCCCTGCTTCTACCATTTATTTTATTTTATTTACATGGGCCAGCCCATATGGGACCCATATGGAACCCGGTTGCACTGCCCATATGGGTCCCATACGGGTGCCCACATGGGACCCATATGGGTCCCATATAGATTGCTTGCTGGGTTTTTCAAACGCCAGATTTCTGCGAAGCCTGAGTGTTCCCGCGGGGGGGGGGTCTCTATTTTTTTCTGCATGCGTAGGCTCGAGCCCAGCATCTACCTTTCACCCCCAAAAATATCAGGAATTTCAAGCACCCAAATTTTTTTTTACCCGAGCCTACGTATATATGAAAATATCAGAGTACCCCCCCCCCCCCCCCCCGGGAGTGTTCTTGCATAGTTATACCAGGTGCCCCAGTGAGTCAGATAAAACTGGCGTGATGAAAATAGCAACAAGACAATGACGTCATTGTTTACATTGTCATTGGCGACGCTTTATTTCAACAGACTCTGTCAAAAAAAACAATCATAGAGTACATGAAGTAGACAGCCTTAACATTTGATACTTGGTATATCTTTATATATATACTCTCACTGTGTTTCATAGAAAAATTAGCCTTTTATTGCGAAAAGAACGTTACAGGAGTAACGAACCCCGGGTAACAATCGACCATCCCGATCAGCTTGGTTCCTCCTCTTTCTTTACGTCCTTAACTTGATTTGTAAGTTTTGACTCGAGAATTTCTCTTTTTTAATATGGCGGCGTTTTGTTTACATGGCTGAAGTATGGGAGACTGGTTTTATGATTTCTATTGAAATTAATTACGAACCCTCTATTAAAGGTCAATTAACTAATCAACTGTTTAATGAAGCTTCGTACAACACATTTAAATACATCAATCAGTTAATCCATCGTTATGATTTAAATGATTGATTAACACTTAATCCATGATTAAATTTAATAGAGCTTCGTACAACCGGGTCCTGGGGTATAACTTTAATATTTATGGTGCGTTTGAGTTTTTATGCAATTCCATTGCTAATTTATGACGTCATGAATAATATCACTATAATACCTTAGGGTACCCAGTAATAATAATTTCTAAAGTAATTGACATATCATATAACGGGCGGAGAAATGTTTCATTAAATAGCTATATCATTGATAAGTTTGTTGTTACTTAAAATGGCTTTGTATGTATTAGGATATTGGGTGGGCATTCATTTTTATAGCATGGTACCCCAATTTTCGACTGTATATTTTGTATTCAGTCAAATTTGGAATTAATATTTTTACAGGTTGCCGTCTTTGTAAAGATACCATTTCAACATATAAACTATCCATATATGTTAAGAATATGTAGACCAAATTTCACGAAATTCAAGGACCGGTAACATATTTTTTTCAATTTGATGTAAACACATGGCCCTAATTCATCGAAATGTAAAAAATACAATAATCATGTTTCTGTGTAAACCATACTTGAATACTTGCTTAGTTTGAATCATCATGCTAGTACGTTTATTGGAAGAAGTTGATATGTACAGTGTTTTCCCCTATTATGGATAAGAAAAAGAAAAAAAAAACAATATTCTTTGATATAAAGTGCCATGATTCTTATTTAATGAAGTGTCTGCACAATAATTTTAGCCAAAATGATACAATATGTTGACACCTGTACTTAACACATCTAGTTTCTAACATTAAAACTACATCTAGCCAATGTTACACTTAATATGTAACATTATTAAGAATTTTAATTCATACAGAAGAGAAACCTTATGACAAGTCAGTTCATACTGGAGAAGAAACTTATATCTATGATTTTATAATTGTAAGACTCATTAATAAACCTGCTTCACAAAAATAACCATTTGTCAAACCTGTTGGTTAATATTAATTATTTTGGTCACAGATAACTCTTGGCTTCAACGGTATTGCTAATTTAATGCTTAAATATTCTCTATTCATTCTGTTTTGAAACTGATGCTGATTTCCATAAAATAGCAACATTTATACTTTAGCTAGTTGTATATTCTAGGCATACAGTTTTGTTTCTGGACCTCACTTATTCATGTAGAACACTGTTTTATGATACCTTTGATAAGACTCTGTTACACGTTATTCTGGTCACGGCACCAAAATGTGGTTCCTCTAGTTCAGTTGGGATGTAAAGGAAATATTTAGTCTTCTTGTTTTTACATGTTTATTGTTAGGATGTTATTTTTCTTAAACGATATTATGCAGGACTTGAGGAAGTAATACACATTGTCTTGGCCCCATAGTGCCATGACACAGGGCCATGACCTTCGGCATTTCTGACCATTGAATCATTTAAAATTGTCTAAACATGTCTTTCTTTAAGAAAAGTGGAAGTAGATTTAAAAACAACCTCCTTATGTCTAGTTATTGATTCATTTGAACTAAATAATTAATTTTGCTAAAACTGACCTATACCCATAAGAGGTAGGAAATGACAAAGTTACCGGTTTTGGATTTTCATGATATTTGGCTCAGATCAGCAGTATATATATGTTTTTGTGATAATATGATATCTTGACAAAGACTAAAACATATCCATCTTTTGAATTGGATGTTGAATGTTTTTTTGAATTTTTGAAAAAAAAAAATTGAAATTTTACAATCAATTCTTTTTAAAAAACGTAAACCATAATTTTTCCAAATGGTTCCGTGGTATTAAAATAATGTCTATGGTATTTTGGATTCAATCTAGATGACAAATTATAGAAATAAACAAAACTATAGATATAGGACATGGAAATTTAGAGACAGGTACCACCTCAAAGGTGGAGTACGTCAGGGTTGCTTCCTAAGCCTTCTTTTTAATTATCTAATTTGATAAATACAGTTTCATAGTTTGTATATAATGTGTTATTAACATGCATAGTTTGAAGAAAACCCATGCGTGGGCACAGATGAAAGTACCCCTTAACGTTTATTTTAAACTCGTACAACCGGAGAACCAAAAGTGTAATTATTTTATAATTTTAATATATATTGCCATTCTCTATTTTATTTTCATCCTTGTAAGTTATGTGAAATTGCACCCATTAACTTTGATATGGTATTTTTTTCTCGAAAAAAAAATCCGAGTGGAACTGCACTGTTTTAAACGACGACGTTACAAGGTGGCGAATAGTGTGGCGAATAATTATGCCCCATGCACTATGCATTTAACGGAGGTTCAAGTCCGGTTGTGCAGATGCGCAAGCTGAAATAGATTTCTGCTGTTTTCATTGCAGAAATATATAATTTTTAAAACTAATCAGATTCCAGCTGTAGAGCAAACGGCGAAGACTCAGACAGGAATGCACACGGTACACAATCTGATCACTGTTTGATTGTCGGATCACATGTCCATCGGTGTATACTTATATCAAAGTTAAGACAAACGGTTGTTCAAATTCGACTGCGCAGTGATTTACCATTTCTACTTTAATTATTTGGACCAGCCGATGGTCAAATATGCGTTTAATGCAGAGGTGTGAATTTGGACTGATCTTTCATGACGTTGTGTATGCGGGCAGCAAGGGCTCTGGCGAGACTGTGCATTATAATGCGGAGGCTCGTCTGAGCCGTCGCTGCTCGCCGGTAAGTTAAGTGCCGAAAATCTCCTTTTTGACAAATTGTATACAAAAGATGATGACAGTCGCCAGGCATGTCCGCGTAGTTCCGTAAATAGGACAGCTCACACCGATTTGATTGCACAAAATGACGATTACTTGAAGCATTTGCTCTAGAAACTCATGAATGTTTGTGCGCAAAAACGTTTGTATTCGTCGGAATCTCCCCGGTGGTGTGATGTCCATTTTATTTGCACACCAAAGGAATTATTTAAATGTCGCCAGATCCTGCATGATCAGAATTTCAAAAGGAGCGACAGTTCTGAGAGTCTATAATATTGACAAGCGAAAAAACGTTGTATTTTAATGTATGCAGTGCATGCTGCTCACACAGATTGATTTGTGTCTACATGTTGGTTTGATGAAAAATCAACAACAACAACAACAACAACAACAACAGCAACAACAACAACAACAACAACAAAACTTTACAAACGAGGCAATCACTTGGCATTCGTGACTGACTTTTTTAACACCATGATGCACGTCACATACAGCTTCCATCGCAACAAACGTATGTGCTTATGTACAAATGTATACCGCGTATGCACGTGACTTTTCACAAGATCATTTGAAACTAAGAGCTCGTTTTCTCACATGCACCTTTGAATCACCTGTACAAAATACGAAGAAATGGACCAACTTACAGAAAGGTTAGATTTTAAATAGACCAAAACAATGCGGGTCTTTTCATGACAGGTCATAAACATTGATTTGCTTCATGCATTTCTCAAGATTACATGTAGATTCAACTTCGTCTTTTTAGTTGGGCACAATTTGTGTTTCACGAGTTAACTTAGTGATTATCATTTCCCTCCGGTAAAAATCGAACTTCAATGCGAACGCAGCATTTATCGGAGTAAAAGACGGCGATTGAACGCCATTTGTTTTGATGTACGTTACATGTTCCTGGGCTTGGACCAAAGGGCAATTTTTAGGGTTAGGTCTGAAAATAAATAAGTATATTTCAAAATATCCAATAAACTACTGATGTTTCAAAGATGCATAGTAATAAGGCGATTCTATATTTTTTATAAACAGGTAAATATGACGTATTCACTACCACGTGCATATACAGTATAATACTATTCTGTGGTAAGTTCGTTATAACTGTAAACTGAGACTGCCTGTACGCCCCAAAACAAGGTAAACTCGCCAGTGTTTGTTTACAACGATTCTCATCTATCTTTGAATCAGTAAACATTAAAATAAACCTGGTTCAAGGGAGCGTTACGGCCATTCAACGCAATGACGTCCGTCTAGAATCTATCCAGTTAGATGTTACTTTATTATCTAATTTGCATCAGAATTTACATTAAAACGATGTGTTTTATTTTGTCACTGAATTAAACTATGCACAACGGTATTAAATACACTTTCGTTGAAGTGTCAGTGGTCATGTTGTGTCCAAAGACATGTTTTGTTCGAGTACTAGTACTGTCCGAAATATATGTAAACAACATTTAAAATTATCAAGTTAATATTGTACATGTACATTACTTTCAAAGATAACAACAGAATGATTACTTGACTTAATAGTGTGTTACATAAGTACACCATATGCTCTTGAGCATTGAAGCATTTGTGGCTGAATGTGTATCAAAATCTGCCAAATATTCCGTAATAGGTTACATCATTTAAACACTCATACTCTATGAATTTTGACTGAACATATTTAGTATTTTACCTGTGTACTCCAAACGTATCAGACTTTCAAAAAATATAAAAACCCAAATTTCGACGAGGACCTCCATAAGACCCAAAATGCCAGAGCCTGCCACATATAACGTCATGCAAATAATGCATGGCTCCTTTTAAGTATTTTCAAGTTCAGACCCATGTTAAAACAGCACGTGAATCTCCTGATTTGAACATGGACTTTCGTTCATTTGACAATGGGTGTAAACAGCTATACGAATAGACATCTGTGCAAGAAAAAGTGGAGTACAGATATACGGGAAACGGTATGACGTCCTTAATAACGTTACGTACATAATGGCAAACTGATGACGTTTTTACACCAGAAATGAGATTTTAAAGTATTTTTAATGTCATATGAAAGATAGAATCTAACATTCGTGCTCTTGTATTATTGAATTTATTAAACTCTCTTTTCCCCAACTCGTTTAATAAAATCATTAAAAAATGAGCACTCATGTAAGATCCTCTATGTATTCAAATGGAATATTGCGGGTTAACAGGATGGAAATTGAGGAAGATTGTAATAGATAAACATATTCAGCATGACAATGTTTATAGCATATTGTGTTGATGTGGGATGCTTTTAATACACGAACAGACAATTCTTAAGACTATTGAACTCTGCAAATCATACACAGTTCACGTCATAAAATCAGGATATATTCGGTCCACGCACTTTCATCAGGTAGGGATTACACGGAATTCCGCGGCTAGCCTTTGTCACGGAAGTCCGCGACTTTGCAACGAATACCTACTTTTCCGTTTTCCCAACTTATCTTAAGTGTTATGAAAACAAAAGTTTCCTGGAATGCGTGTCAGTAACCAATCTTTTGATGACGTAAGATAAAGTTTTCAGCCGGGTGATTTCAAAACACTGGGAAGGAAAATATGTGGTTGGAGGGAGCTGGAGACGCTGGTAAAGATGACAGTATATTGCTGTTAAAATTCAATTTTTTCTAACAGGACAATAACGACTGCATAAAACACTGCCTCAAGCTTCAACTTAACTTCGAGTTGTTCAGGTTACTCGGCATTTATATAGAGTTACTCGCTATCAAAAACTTGTGATTTTCTAAGTTTTGAAACGCGAGTCATGGATTTCCGTGACCTTGAAGTTTTCGATTGTAACGTCTTCCCGTCACCTTAAACATTTTTGTAGAGGCTATGGATATCCGTGACTTTGATTTTTGACAGGGAGCGGTTGTTGAGTTCAGGCTGTGTACAGGTACATTCATTGTAACGGCTTCCCGTCACCTTAAACATTTTTATAGAGGTTATGGATATCCGTGACTTTGAATTTTGACAGTGAGTGGTTGTTGAGTTCAGGCTGTGTACAGGTACATTATCTAACAACTTACAATAATCGAATACTCGAGCATATGTTACTTAGACAACTCGGATTTCTTATATTTCTTATTCGGGTCTGCGTTTCAAATTATGAACATGCATAGAGACTTACAATGGTAATCAGGCCCATACTTATACAATCGTACCAATTGCATACAGATATTATTAAAAAGCATTTCGTCTGAGCCTTCGCTTCTCGCATTTACATACACACAGCAAAAGCAAAGCCTGATGCTGCAGGTTTAGACCGATATCTAGGCGTCTTGCTTCCAACCATGAACCCGTAGATATAAGAATTAATACTTTTCTCGAATAAGTTCTTAATACATTGCGAATGTGTGTTATAGTGCGTCCAGCTAACAGAGACTGGGCGTGTCAGACAGAGCGCTGTCATACACTGTCAAATAAGACTAGTCTACAGTAAATCCGGTGTAATAGCCTATGTACGCTTTTACTCGTGCAGCCAACTGAAGCGCAGACGACAAGGGTGACCAACTTTATACGTTAGCATGCCTGGTAAAACTTTTATCTTTAGTATGCTGCTGGGGACCTGCTGCATTTCAATTTCCAGGATGGATATGTTATGAAAGTTTTGGGGGAGGGTAGGTTTGCACTTTCTTCAAATTCTGTCTGTATGGCAACACTGGTTTGATTTTAAGCCTGATACAATAATAATAAATCACCAATTAGAATTCAGCGGAACAAGGGTTAAGTATCTGGATCATGAGAAAAGTACGGAAGCCCTGGAGGGACATTTTAACTTATTACTTATCACTTATTACTTATTACTTATCACTTATTACTTATTACTTGTTACTTACTACTTATCACTTATTACTTACTACTTATTACTTATCATATCACCTGGCCGTGTAGCGCAGTCAGTAACGTGTCTGGCAACAGATGCGAGTCTTATTGCAGATCCAGGGGTCGCAAGTTCAATCCCGGCCCGGTTCCATACTTTCGTGGAGATTGATCATGGAATAATTTTTACAGTCATCCTCCTCCCTTCCGCTGAATCATTCAAGAAGGGTTGTTGTCAGTTACAAGTGAAAGTATGTGCACGAAGTACTGGTTAACTGCTTGTTCGAGCTTGCTCAGGAAAATATGTGGTTAGGTGAACTGACCATCCCGCCATGACAATAGCTGTTGACTTGGGACGTAAAGCAACAAAACAAACAAACAAGCAAACAAAACTTATCATATCATTATATCACCCATATAATGGCGGGAAACTCCATTGTACATTCCATGTAATAGCCGTAAGCTGTAGTAGTAGCAGTAGCAGCAGTAGTAGAAGTAGTAGTAGTAGTAGTAGTAGTAGGAGTAGGAGTAGGAGTAGGAGTAGGAGTAGTAGTAGTAGTAGTAGTAGTAGTAGTAGTAGTAGTAGTAGTAGCAGCAGTGAAAGTAGTAGTAGTAGTTAAATATTAGTGGTGGTAATGATTGTAGTAGTAGTTGTAGTAGTAGTAGTAGTAGTAGTAGTAGTAGTTGTTGCAGTAGTAGTAGACGTAGTAGTAGTAGCAGTAGTAGAAGTTGTTGTTGTTGCAGTAGTAGTAGTAGTTATAATATTAGTGGTGGTAATGATTGTAGTAGTAGTAGAAGTAGTTTGTTTGTTTGTTTGATTTGATTCTTTATGTCCCATCAACAATCTTTCAGTTAAAATGGGACGGGTCTTCCTGGGTTGAACCAGTACTAAGCTAGGATAAATGTGTCTTGCTCATGGACAGCAACGCAGTGACGCCGGTGAGGCTCGAACCCGTGGCCCCTCTGTAACGAGTCAAGCAATCTACCTCTGAGCCACTGCGCTCCCTAGTAGTAGTAGTAGTAGTAGTAGTAGTAGTAGTAGTAGTAGTAGAAGTGGTGGTACTACTACTACTACTTCTACTACTACCAAAAAAGTAGTAAGTAGTAACAAATAAGTAGTAAGTAATAACTAATAAGTAGTAAGTTATAACAAATAAGTAGTAAGTTATAACAAATAAGTAGTAAGTAATAACAAATAAGTAGTAAGTAGTAAGTAATAACAAATAAGTAGTAAATAATAACAAAAAAGTAGTAATAGTAGCTGTAGTACTACTTCTACTACAACTACTACTACTACTACTACTACTACTACTACTACTACTACTACAATCATTACCACCACTTATATTACTACCCTGGAGCGCAATGGCTCAGTGGTAGAGTGCTCGCCTCGAGACCGAGAAGCCACGGGTTTTTAGCCTCACAGGCGTCACTGCGTTGTGGTCCCTGAGCAAGACACATTTATCCTAGCTTAGTAAAGGTTCAACCCAGGAATACCCGTCCCAATATAACTGAAAGATTGCTGATGGGACATTAAGAATCAAATCAAACAAATATATTACTACTACTACTACTAATACAACAACAACAATAATCACTACCACCACTAATACTACTGCTACTACTACTATAACTACTAATACTACTACACTACTACTAGGGAGCGCAGTGGCTCAGTGGTAGAGTGCTTGACTCGAGACCGAAGGGCCGCGGGTTCGAGCCTCACTGGCGTCACTGCGTTGTGGTCCTTGAGCAAGACACATTTATCCTAGCTTAGTACTGGTTCAACCCAGGAAGACCCGTCCCGCATAACTGAAAGATTGTTGAGTGGACGTAAAGAATCAAATCAAACAAACAAAACAAACACTACTACTGCTGCTGCTACTATTACTACTACTACTACTACTGCTACTACTACTCCTACTACTACAACAACAATCACTACCACCACTAATACTACTACTGCTTCTACTACTACTACTTCTACTACTACTACTACTACTACTACACGACTACTGCTGCTGCTGCTGCTGCTGCTAATACTACTACTACTACTACTACTACTACTACTACTACTACTTCTGCTACTCCTACAGCAAACCAGCAACACCAACTACACATATACTACTACTACAACTACTTCTACTACACTACTACTACTACTACTACTACCACAGCGAAAACAGCAACATCCACTACAAATATACTGCTATTACTACTACTACTACAGCTACGGCTGTTACAGGGAATGTATATTTGGAGTTTCCCGCCGTTATAGGGGTGATAAATGATATGATAAGTAACAAGTAGTAAGTAATAAGTGATAAGTCATAAGTAATAAGTGATAAGTAATAAGTAATAAGTGATAAGTAATAAGTAAAAATGTCCCTCCAGGGCTTCCGTATTTTTCCCACAATGCGCTCAAAACTACTACAGGTATGCAGCGTTTCACATGTGAATAAACACACTCTGTCTTACCGATTTTTATATGGAAATGCCCATGGGTGTGTCTTTGCTAAGATCCGCCCAGTCTCTCTTAACTGGTCGGACTATACAAGTATAGGCTTTCGCAATAAACTGCCGGCGAGCCTTCGGATGATTCTGGACATAAAACCACAAAAAACATAAACCCACTCGACCAGTACTGGTTATAGCCAAGGAACACGATCACAAACATTAAACAACAACACAAAACAGTCGGCGTGGTGTATTCGACTTGTACCCAGGGGCGGGCCCAAGGGTCCCGAGTTTGATCCTCTTCTCCACGTGAGTGTTACAGTATCGGATGAGACTTTAAGCTGTGGCCCTGCGCTCCTTGTCATACTAAAGTTACACACAACAATAAACACTCTCAGCTAAGTACTATACTGGTACAGCTACGGAGCAGCCATAAGAAAAACTTCCGTGGTGTAGTGATTAAGTCGCTCGCCGTGTTCAAAACGGCTATGTACTGGCACAGACACGGAACAATCACAACAAAAGCTTGGTCTCCGAGGGGGCGGGGGTACACTCATGTTTTTTTATACTTAGGCCGACCCCAGCATCTACCGTTCACCCCAAAAATATCACGAATTTCAAGAACCCAACATAATATTTGAAGTTTTACCAACTCACCTAAATGCATGTATCCCCCATGCTGTACATTGACCTTAAGAAAAGACCCTAATATGCATAGAAATGACCCCTAAATATAGTCCAATTTTGTGATGACCCCTCAAAATATCCAAAAAATCTTCATACCTAAAAAATCATTTTTCTGAAAACCACAAAAATGATTAAGTTCAAAATTTCGGACGCAAAAAAAATGACTTGAGCCTACGTGTATATGAAAATATCAAAGAGCCCCCTAGGGACGGCTCTGTTTTTGAAGTTTCCTACCCGTGGTTGATGGAATCTTGAACTGGAAATATATTTTACAGTATGGGTTTAAAGGGAGCGCAGTGGCTCAGTGGTAGAGTGCTTGACTCGAGACCGAGGGTTCGAGCCTCACCTGCGTCACTGCGTTGTGTCCTTAAGCAAGAACATTAATCCTAGCTTAGTACTGGTTCAACCCAGGAAGACCCGTCCCTTTATAACTGAAAGACTGTTGATGGGATGCAAAGAATCAAATCAAACAAAAACAACAACAAACGTATGGGTTTAAAGCTGTACATATGTGTCTTTACTTTTCTATATGATTGTCTGCACAAAGAAGACAATTTCCACTGCGTTGTCCACACTAATTACATAAGATGGCATAGCTGAAGTTAAACAACCCAGTATATTAAGCAGTCTAAGGGAAAATGGGCATAGTCAAGCATGGAAACTTATGCTACTGCGAATATCAGAATAACTTTCAGCTCAATGTATGATGTCTGTTAAACAGACATGCATGATCGAATGCCTTTTATATACTTGACAAATTAAACCATTTTTAGTTCCCTCAACGCAACCGACTTCCAAATCACTGCACTCCTGTGCACCCTGGAATTTGGTTATAAAAGATGAAGGCCTATGCTATCAGAGATCAAAATTTTATTGAGAACCTTAAAATCACATGACCTAGTTGGCCGTCGTGCTAACATAGCGTAAAAACCCTTTAAAGATATTCTTCAGAACCGGACTTTGTATATTGTATTTGAGATATGGGTCCAAAAAAAATGTTCAAAATAATGATGATTCTAGCTAGGTTGAATTTGGCCTTCAGTGTGACAATGTCAAATTTCTTTCCTAATACATTATATGAAATTTATCTTGATGTGTTAGATATTGGTGAAGTCTAAAAGTAATCGAGTATGATCAGTAAATACCACCATAACACACAGTAGACCAACCCATGGCACCGTGAGGAAGAGGCACAGAACATATAAAACGGCAAGACATTGGTGAGACAATAAAAACATAATCTTCCTCTTCAAGATGATTGGAACACGAGAAGGGACACAATGTAATGCATACCAAAACAAAGAAACACAGAATACCACACGCACAAACAGTAGGGAGTACATAAACAATTAATCAACAACAACAGAACCATCTTGGGCTTATCCATAACGAATGGCATAGTAGACAGATGGCTGAGAATGTGTTTGCACCCCCCCCCTCTAGGGAGTTTTGCAGACATATCCTGTCTTGTAGAGAATTAAAAGCCGAGTCTTTTAAGAAATGTTTGCACTCTATGCATGGGGACGTTAGCCTGTAAGAGCCTGTAACATACGTTACTTTATCAAGTTAAGAAAAAGTAAATTGAAAGTTTGGGCTACAAGTTAAAGACATTAAATATTTATTTTTTAAAAGTCATTCATATAGTCTGCATACTGGATATCTTAACTACGTATGACAGCTATTTGTATAAAATTGCGGCTTCCTAAGGTGTCATATGCGTAACATACATCAGATAACCCATTATAATTTGCAAGTGTGGCTAACATCATTTACATTCACAATCTCTCTGTGTGTTTTGCAAAATGTTTTAACCATGTCAGACTAGCTTATGCAATTAGCTAACAGAAAAAATTAAAGTTTGTTTCCCTATCTTAAATATTTTTTTCTGGAATTAGCATTTAAACAACCCTACCCCTACCCAGTTTTAAGGTGAACATTTGATATTAAAACTAGAGTAAAAATAGTTAAGATATTATACAATTATTGACTAATGAGGCATTGGATATGATGTGATATCGACCAGATAATATCAATATTGACCAAGGCGGAGCTGAGGTCAATATTGGTATTCTCTGGTCGATATCACATCATATCCAATGCCTCATTAGTCAATAACTGTTTTATTATATAACATTTAGAGAAAGATGTACAGGTATCATTGCACCTGGAAAAATACTGAACTTATATACAAGTTTTGGGACAGTCAAGTATTTAGCAGAAAGAGTGCAAACCTAGATAAGACCACCCTTTTACTATTTTATATATGTTGTGCATGAGTGTGATCATTCAGCATTTACTAACAAGAATTCTAACACACCTCGCCTATAGAGCCAACGGTAACAAACTGTAATATATCGGACAATAATTCACCGCAAAAGAGTGTGATAGCTGACGTCACTGGAAAATGACGTCATTCATGGCGTTAGACGGTGTAACGTCGTTTTTACGCTTGAAAGGCGTTACAATTACATGTAAACGTATGCGACGTAGTCTAAGTATTGGCGGGAGTTCTTCATTGCAATGGCGGAAAGTTGGAAGAAGCTGAAGACTTCGAATGTGTTTTCGTCGTTTATTGAGTGTTAGAATCGAAATAGATCAGCTCCAGTGCGTGAATTGTTGAGTAATAATTCACTGTTTGTCGGTAAGTTGTACGAAGATAAATCACTCGCGCTGCGCGCTCGTGATTTGATCTTCTTTACAACTGACCTCCAAACAGTAAATGATTACTCAACAATTCACTGCTGGAGCTGATCTATTTCTTAATTCTAACACGCCTCGCCTGTAGAGCCAATGTTAAAACAGTGTGATATATCAAACAATAATTCACAGCGTTGAAAGCGCAGGGAAAATGTGTGATAGCTGACGTCATTTGTTACTGGTAAATGACGTCATTCATGGCGTTAGACGGTGTAACGTCGTTTTACGCTTGAAAGACGTTATAAATACATGTAAACGTACGCGACGTGGTCTTAGTATTGGCGGGCATTCTTCAGTGCACAGGCGGAAAGTTGGAGGAAGCTGAAGAGTTCAAATTTGTTTTCGTCGTTTATTGTGCGATAAAATCGAAATAGATCAGCTCCAGCATGTCCAGTGCGTGATTTGTCGCGTTTAGGATTACAAGCGGCGCTTTAGAAAAGCAGAACCGGAACGGAAAAAAACACAAGCAATCTAATTTTAGTAACTAATATTCACCAGCAAGCGCGCGCCAGCCAGTGAATATGACAATATATTGACTGGCCACGTGAGCGCTCTAAGCTAATGAAAATCAGTATTTTAACTTAGTTATATAATAATTGCAATTGATGATTATCTTTCATTGTTTGGGATTTATTTGCTTATATGAAAAGACTCATAAATCTGCAAGTTTGTTGCAAAATGTCTAATATCAGAGGCTGTGACATATGTTACCTGATGTAATAAATGGGCAAGCTTATTGTCTTTACGTAAGATATGCCTAAATATTTTAATCTCCTCGAGGGAATGTTGCAGACACATTTCTTATAGATGTACAACTCAAGCTGCATTGAATAAAGGATGTTTGTACTCTATAAGTTGGGGCGTTAGTCTGAAACAGCCTGTTACATGCGTTACTACATCAAATAAAGAAAATGTAATTTGAAAGTTTGAGCTAAGATTATGAAAATACTTGCATGTTTAGGGACTTTAAGCTGGCTCGTATGCTAAAGACTTATAGATCTGCAAGTTGTCACCAAGGTTTAAAGATCAGAGAGCGTTACATATGTTAAATGGCAAAACGAGTGAGCAAGAGTTTTTTCTTAAGAAGTAAGAGCAAATGTTATCATTTGACTAGCACGGATGCAGAGGCAGTTGCAGTAAGATTGCTCTTGCCGCTTCACAGGAAGAGAATTATACCGGAGTCATACTCCATTGTATGCATATATGTGAAATGGCATTTAACCCATATTTAATCAAGTGTTTGTTCCCATGACACTGACATGCTGTTTCTGCTTTTGAAGAATGCTAAGGATTCAAGTTATCGCTGAGTCAATTTGTTTGACAGGCCACACATACAAAGAAAATTAAGTCCTTTAATGGGAAAAGATGAGGATTACACGAAAGGCTTATAAGTGATGTTTGTCACAATTACCAATTTTAAAAGATAATCTTTATCAATGTACCACATATAACACCAAAGGAAGCTGTTTATTTGTTTAAAAAACGTTTCATGTCTATCAAAGGTATTCAGCATGCAAACTACATGAATAATTCAAATAAATAGATAGTTTTATGTCTTCTTTCTGTTTCTCAGACTTTCAATTCATTTGTTCTTAAATTGATATGGTAACATACGTAACATACTGTTACAGGCTAACCTCCTGGTTAATAGAATGCAAACATCTCTTATTTGATGCAGCTTGAATTGTTCTTTAAGGTAGGATATATATCGGCACATTCCCAAAGGGGTGGAGTGGAACAGGATTGTACTCAGTTTGCAGTCCTAATACTATGCCATGATTCTACTGGTTGTTACGAAATGGGTGATTATTTTGCCATAGAAGCAGACACAATGATAGACATTGTGAGGTTGACTTGAATAAAGATTGTTTTTGAATATTTATATTTAATATGAATACTTATTAAATAGTGGCATTTAAATGTGAACTATTATTTTCTATTTGTATGTCTATATATTTTAGTATTATAGACATTAGGAAATATGTGATAAAAAAGATTATATATAACATCTGTAACACAAGTCTATGGACTTCTTATTAGCAATGACTATAATTACTAAGACTAAGGCGCCAGAGGCTAGAGATTAATAGTGAAACACGTGAAAAATAGTATTTTTTCTGAAATATCATCTCTTACTTCCAAGACAATTTCCTTGCTCATTCATTATGCCATGTAACATACGTTACATACTTTAATAAGTACTCTGATCCTGATGTCAAACTTGCAAATCTATGATTCTTTATTGCATTAGCAACACAGTCCCAAAAATGTAAGATAGCCACCAGTGTCAAATATTTTCATATATTTTTCTTCAATAATAGATATAGGAAAGGGTCAAAACTAATGTTTTGAGAACTTGTGATCCAACCCCATTGCTGTAAATATTTTGGCAATAAAACATGTTTAAACTAACTAGATATCAAAATTGGATGCTTAAAATTGGGGGTAGAGTTGTTTAATAGCTCATATAAAACAATTTATTTGAGATAGAAAAGCAAAACTATGTTTTTTTTCTATAAGTCGAATGAGTATTTTTCCAAACTAAGATTAAAAACACTTGAAAAATGCACAAATAGGCTGTAAAATTTAATGATGTTAGTCACGCTTTCAATTTTCAAAGGAAAATTAAATCTATGTAACGCATATAATACCATTTGAAGCTGCAATTTTGTTTAAAATGCTGCTTTTATATAGCATAGGCATCTAGCTTGCAAACTACATAAGAAATTTAAATAATTAGATAGTTTAATGTCTTCTTTCTGTAGCTCAAACTTTCAATTTGCTTTTTACTTAGTTTGGTACAGTAACATATGTAACAGGCTGTCAGAGACTAACGCCCCCGCGCACAGAGTGCAAACATCTCTTAAAAGATGCGGCTTGAAATTTTCTTCAAGATAGGATTTAGCTTGAAGTCTAATGATTTTGATTTTGCAATAGTAAATTTCCCATTTCTTGATGGAGATGTTCCTCGCTCCCCTTCCTATGGTGTGTATATTTCGCAACGTATTCGTTTTGCGAGAGTGTTTTCTAATATTGATGATTTCAACAACAGAACCCTATTTTTGACTGCTAAGTTATTAAAACAAGGTTATAGATATCATAAAATTCGAAAAGCATTTTCTAAACTCTACCACAGTGACTCAGAGTTGATTGTTAAATACAATATTCGTTTAAAAACTCTTCTGCAACAGGGCATATCAGAACCTATATTTTATGGTGATTTTGTTTATAAATTCAACATAATTGTTGGAAACTCTAATTTTAGTGATCAATTCAAAAAGATAGTAAAACAATATAAAAAAAAAAGTTGGATATAACTTGGAAATCAGTCTGCATGCCTGGTTGTAAACCCAATCACGGCTTTTAGCCCTGGTTTCCTCTTCAATTGCACGACGGTGGGTCAGACCTCAGACTCAATGCCGGCTCTGACGTAAAGCTTTAATCGGTGGGTTGGTGCCTGATGCTCTGCTGTAGCTGGGCCAACCGTGGCTCAACTTGAGGTTTTCTTTAGCTCTGACTATCTGAGAGTCATGAACCCTTTTCTCTGTTTCATCATAGTGCGTTGATTTGATTGCTTGTCTCTTCGATGATGCACTGTAATAGTTAGCAATCCTCCTTGCGAGCTTAACATTTTTGTGCTTCAACAACAGCAGATACTAGGGCGAAGATTTTGTACCAGTAAAATTCATTTAAGCCCCCTCTCCCCCAGTGGCTTCTGCTGATGTCCGTTCTAAGGCGGTGGTTCTGTGGTTGTTGATTCGTTGTTGATTGTTACTCCCATTGTGGGATTCTGTAATTGTTAAATGTTTTGTTGTGCGTTACTTTGTATACATTCCAGTTTTGCAATCATCTCGATGGGGAAGACAGAGCTGGCTACTTTGCTTTGTTCGTCTCCCTGGTGTCTCGTGTTTGTTGTGTTAGTCAGGAAAAAAATCAAAAAAAGTAACAAGTACAGGCATTTTGTGAAGAAAAGGGTTTAGCACCATGATTAGGGGTAATTTGGTATGCTAAATCCGAAAACCAATGTTGACAAGCTGAGGAATGACGCCTTAATGGCCTAATTTGCATATTTTCAAAATGGCCGCCAAAAATCATGGAATTTGACATATAAGTGAAATATTTTATTTTTTGACAATGTTTTTGTATCCAAAATCATTTGTTTAATGTCCTAAGATCGTTTTACCAATTAGAGTACATGGTTTGGCGGCATTTTACATAATTATTTCAAGATATTACCGTATTCATGGTAATAAATGTTCATTCAGTCTATTAAATCATCTATAAACTTGCCTTATTCGGTATCCTGCTTTTTAAATGTTAGTTTTATTCATAGCAGGATTTTGGACTGTTTACCAGCTTTTCAAGTAATAAATTAGAAAGAAATTTCGATAATAAACAAGTCGTTTTGTTTTAAAATAAATACGTCATAATGTCCATGCTTCTTAAGAATGGGGATGTCCCTACAAAAGTATTCATATCTAAGCAGCAACTCATCGGAAACTTTTAAACTTAGTACCAACTGAATGTTAAGATAGGACTTTCATCCAATGTTTAGATATGCAAATTATCAAATCTGCATATTCATGAATATTAATATAAATATTAGAAATAAGAGAAAATCGTGAAAAGTAAGGGGGTGTACATGCAATTTTTTCCACATCTCAGCTGCTTACTATCCTATACTACATGTCATGTTTACTTAATGGACCAATATGCAAATTATCTCAAAATTGTATTTATGAATATTAATTAAATATTAAAAATGAGAATAAATTAGAGAACAATTGATAAATGTACATGCAAAATTTATCACATCTCAGCTGCTATTTATCCACGATTTCATACTCACTTACTTTGTAAACTTGTTCCCCAATTAAAGGCCAAAAAAGTCCTATAATAGTGTTGTTTGATATGCAAATTATTTAATTTGTTTATTAATGAGTATTTTTTGAAGATACAGTCTTATTGATTCGTTTTCATTTTCGTTAGTGTTCTATAGTTTTCATCAATATTCATGAATATATTTGTTAATTGATTGTATATCTGACAATTGGAATAAAATGCTATATCTCAGCCTTAATTTGATACTAAGATTAATTGTCTAGAACAATTTAAAGATGAGATATGAGTAATCTTAGAAGTAGACCCCCACTAATGTTTCTTCTTTTTTCTCTCATTTCTAATGTTTAAATTAATATTAATGAATTTAAAAATGGATCATTTCACATAATGGCTATTGAGTAAAGTAAAATGTCTTAGCTTTAAACGGTACTAAGTGTGGTAGTCTAGATATATTAGCAGCTACGATATGAGTAATTTTGTAGGCACACCCCTTATATTTTATTACCATTTTTTTCTCCTTTCTAGAATGTAAATTAATATTCAAGAATATAATCTTAAAATGATTTGCATATCCGATAATTGCATACAATGCGCTATGTCTTAGCATTTATTTGCTACCAAGCTTGTTAGTCTATGACAATCAGCAGATGAGATATAGGTAATTTTGTAGATATACCCATTTTAATTTTTCTGCAATTTTTCTTTCTTTGTTTAATGTTTTCATAAATATTCACAAATATGTAAATAAGATTTGTATACTTAACTACTAAAGAAACCTGACACATACTGTTTGTCAATTTTATGGTAGTAAATGAATACGACGCACACTTGTCTTTCCATTGCGTAAAGTTGAACAATGGTAGGCTAAGATGCACTGAGATTATTTGAAAAGCTGAATTAATTTCAGACGTCAGCTATCAAAACGTCACGCAACCCATAAAATCAATTTTTGCAAGAACAAAGAAATCACGCAAAATTCACCACAAAACCGCGTTAGTGTGATTTTTTGTTATTTCATTGACATCTTCTGAACATTCAAATAAATCATGCATCCATTGTTTAACCCAGAAGCATATTTTCATTTTCTTAACGTCAATTTTAAGTTATCAGCGTTTTATGAGCTTTTAATAAGGACTGCCACTTTATCAACTTTTTCACTTTCTATCATGTTTGGAATGCATTTTGACAATGTTTCAGTCCTTTTGAAATCCGTAGCTGTCGCCTATGTCCATTTAGCGACGTCAAGCGTTACAATTACATGCTGATATGTGCATACTGCAAAGCTTGAAATTCATACACGATTAAAGTGAAGTGTAGTCAATTGGCACTATCTCAAAGTAGACAGCACACACTATACAATAACCTACGTTAACAAAGAAAAACGGTTATAAACCATAGTTTACGTCGATTCTTAATTGACGTTATATTTGGTTTGTTCCGCTTTTACCCTTTAATGTGACGCGTAATATAAGTTTTGATTCTTGAAAATGCATTCTCTTACAATGACTGTTTGACTGGAAGTCATTTCAGTTCCTAGAAATTGCTTAAACAAAGGAAAAGCACACTGCTGTTTTGACAACGTCGAAAGCACAACTTAAAACCCCCATATCATACGTCACAGCTAGAAATTGCAAATTTTTAAAATGCACTTTTGTCTGTCCTGGTATTGGCCTTGCATACATGAAAAAAATTTCAAAAAAATATCTAGACATACACTCACGAGACAAAAGTGATAAAAACGGTATTTTTGACGTCGCGACGTCATGTTCTATATTTGATAAATATATTTTTTCGAAGAATACTTTTTAATGTCTAGCTTTTAAAATAAGCATATCGGCTTAGCTCTTTAACCTGTTACTTACTAGTTTGAAGCAACTGAAAAGTGTCAGGTTTCTTTAGTAGTTCAGTATATATCAACTTTTATTTGGTACCAATTTTGGAAGTTTAGAATAGTTAGTAGCTGACATATGGGTTAAAGTGTACGTACACCCCTTTAAATTTTCTAATATTTTTCTCTTATTTCTAATGTTTTCATTGATATTCTTGAATTTGCAAATTAGATAATGTGTTTATCATACTATTGGGTTAAAGTGTCATGTCTCAACTTTAATTTGGTAACAAGTTTGGTAGTCTAGAAAAGTTAGCAGCTTACATTTAGGTAATATTGTACACACCCTCCTTATTTTTTCTTCCATATTTCTCTTATTTCTCATGTTTTCATAAATATTCATGACTTTTTAAATTAGATTTTTTGCATTTCGTACCATTGGATACAAGTATTTTGTCTAGGCTTTGATTTGGTACCCAGTTTGATAGTCTATGATAACTAGCAAATGACATATCGGTAATATATATAGATACACCCCCTTATTTTTTATACGAGTGTTCTTTTATTGTTATTTTTATTAATACTCATGAATATGCAAAAAAGCGAAAATTTGCATATCAACACATTGAATAAAAAACTATGCCTGGGCTTCCATACGGTACCAGAGTCGGATGAGTTGCTGCTTAGATACGAATCATTTTGTAGGTACACCCACTTTCTTTAGAATCATATTGTGTATTTTCACATTAAGGTGGAAGGGTCAATTGTTCTAGTCTGTTTTTTCTTTGCTTTTTAGCAATCATTTTGTTTCACCAGTAACTGACAGCTTGTTTTCATTGAATTAGTGGAAGAGAGAAAAAATCTATGAAAGTATGTGCAGCACGCAAGTGTCAATCTTGGGTCTGCTTGCAAATGACCCAGCTACAGTGCTCGATGGGTTGCCATGGACACCATGCAATTTTATGTAATCCAAATAGGTTTATTGTCGGAGACAATCAGAATTTTTGGTATTTAGTGGTCCCATTGAATAATTTCGCATCCATGAATAATGGGTGCAAGGTAAGTCGAATAAGCCCCCCCCCCCTCCCGAGGTGTGTATGTGGGGGAGGGGGAATGCATGTAGTTATTCCATGAGTTTACCTCTACTTTTTCTTTCATAAATACTCATGAATATGCAAATGATACAATTTTATTACATGACTATTGGATGAAAGGACTTGTCAAATTGTATCACTGATGATATAATAACATGCAACAAGGACAGTTTGGAGGCAGAATTCAGATTATATTTGCCCTTATTTTCGGAAATTTTCATCAGTATTGATGAATATGCAAATTAGATAACTAAGCTGCATATCAGACCATTCCATCAAATGAAAGTACTATATCTAAGCTAAAATTTGCGAGCAAGTTTAATAGTGTAGGGTGAATTGCTGATGAGATACGAGTCATTTTGTAAGTACAGGCCCACTTTCTTTAAAATCGCATTAACCTCCTCCCCTAGCTGGACCTTACAGAATTTTGCTTTAATCGCTATATTTTCCTGCAAACAATGGCGATATTATTGCGATGCATTTTTCAAGTTCTCATTTTAATAAAATCATTCCTGACACATTTGGGCCAGATAATATGCATGAACTATTATGAAAACCCCTTAACTAAGTCAGAAGCAAGATTTTTTGCTCAAGTTATCTCCCCTAATTACCTCTTGGTCATATTTTTAATTCTAAATGCATAAATTGATGTCAGTGAAGGTCCCCAATCATGAGAAGATGTTTTTGGATTAATTTGTACCAGTTTGGCATCCTTAACATGTTACTCTACAGATTTTTATAGATTTTTCTTCAATTTGGCGGCCATCTTGGAAATATGCAAATTAGATAGTGAAGACGCCAGCTTGCCAACATTGGTTTTTGGATTCAGCATACCAAAATACCCTTCATAAGCATGTCAAAACCTTTTCTTCACAAAATGCCTGTACCTTCTTAAATAAGCGTCTTTTTCTGATTTTTTTTCCTGACTATGTGGCTCTTCCTCACGATGCCACGGGTTTGTCTGCAGTTTGTGATTGCGGTATTTCCTGAGGATACTCACTTACTGTTTTTGTTTTAGAACGGACATCAGCCTAAGCTATGCGGGACTTAAATGCATTTTATAGCCGCCAATTCTTCACTCTAGATTTTGTTGTTGGTAAAACGCAAAACTGTTTAGCTCGCATTTAGGCTTCCTAACTAATGCAATATATCACCACAGAGAAACTAGAATTTTTTTTCTACAAAAAATGTATCCCCCTTTTTGGACTCAAAAAATCACAAAAATGTGTTACAAGAGGAATAATTGGAAAATATACATGTAAGTGTTGTGGTTCTTGTGAATTACACATCATCTGAATGCGCATTACCAAGTTATAGAGGGGACACGAAATAGCATTGCAACTGATCAAAGGGAAATAACTCCAAAACATCCAAAGCAGAGTTATCGTTCTTGTACATGACGCATGGTCTCATTGTGCTCTAGAAGTGTATGAAGTTTAAACAATGCCAACTTACAGAGTGGACAAAATGCCCATATTTATGTTACAAGGGGAATAACTTGATAAATAAACATGCAAGAGGTATGGTTCTTGTGCATGACACGTCGTCTGAATGTGCTTTACAAATGTATGAAGTTTCGTTGAAATATCTCTAACGGTAATCAAGTTATAGAGGGGACAGGATTTTGTGACGGACAGACAGACAGACAGACGCGAGGGGAAAAACAATATATCACCCGACCCTTCCAGTGGGAGGCATAATAACACATTAAAATGAAACAAAGAAAAGGGCTCATTTCTCACAGATGTCAGGGCTAAAGCAAACCTCAAGTTGAGCTAAGGTTGACGACGATACAACAAATACCATGCGTGTACAAACTTATATTAGCAAAGAATGTCGTGGATTTCCGTGACGCTGATAAAGTACAAACAATAACTGCTCCCCAATGGGATATATTTAGCATTTTTTAAAGTCACGGAAAACCGCTACCTTCCAAAAAGTTCAATGTCATGAAAATCCGTGACAAAGGCTAGCCGCGGAATTCCGTGTGATCCCTACCTGTTCATTCGCAAGCGCTTCATGAAAGGCATTGAGCTACCTGTGTGTTTAATGCCACATTTATAAAAACATTATTTGTTGTTGCACAAAAGCAAACCAATAATCGAATGAATATATATAAATAAAAAATAAAAACGCTGCATGCATGCAACATACACCGCCTTGGGATCCAAGCCTAGACATTTTCATGCAAAGTTTGAAGAATATCGGTAAAGAAATGCCAGAGATGGAGAGTGAAAACCAACTTCTAACGTCAATCAAGGGCCTTAACTCTGTACTTATTTGCCAAAATTTTCCCATATGCAATCCCAGCACACTCCTTCCCAATATCAACTCTCATAGCAAGGTTGAACAAAATTAGTTAAAAATGCTCCCAGCAGAGAGTGAAACGATGCGCTGACGGACGGACAGACAGACGGACGGACAGACACTCGAATGCATTTTTTCGAATGGAGGGTATAACATAATACCCCGCACTTTTTAAAGTGGCGGGGTATACAAAGATAAAACACAGCCACTATGTGTCAAAAGGGGTGTTTTGTAACGTTGCTCACTTGTCTACTCATTGATTAAATTAGCTTCCCATCGCTCCAGTTTTCTTGATACTGCACTATATTAGATGTCTGTCCAGGCGAATCTATGACAAGAATGACGCATGTATGTTGAAAGGCTAGTCCTAAGAATGTCTTTTAGATTATCTATAACAGGAGCCATATCACTCCATGAAGTTTTTCGCTTGTTTTATTTCATCAGTATATAAGATTTAGCCAATCCATGGGATAGTGGTACTTAAGTCACTCATTAGACGTACATGCGCAAATATTCACTTATATCTCGTTGGAGGAGAGTACTAAATTTTGGCTCGAGTCTTCCCCACTTCCATAGTCTGTGTTAGAGCGGCAAATGTTCAGGAAAGACTGCAGGCTGCTCGTCACTGAGATACGAAGCAAAATCTCAGGTTTGTTATAGATTGCAACATTTATTTAATAAGGAATGAATGACCAATCAAGAAAGAAAACCCGAATGATGAGGCCTAAACTAGCCTGTCTTCAGGCTCTGGGTTCAAATTAAACTACTGCTACTGGGTAAAACTTTTCTCTGATATAACCCCCCTTCTTGCTTGTAACACACCTTGTCAGAGAGATAGGACTGAGGTTAATCCATATAAGCCGAATGGAGTTTCCCATTCCTATCAATTGGACCAGTCCTTTTCCATTTTAAGGGGTGTTGGGTGTTATGTTTTTAATTTTATTCAAATTTTAATGGAACATTCTGTAAGCAAACAGTGGAAAACCTGACCAGACGCCGCGGTTATTCGTCGTCTGATCTGATTTTGCACTGTTTGCCGATGTCCCATAAAAAGGACGACAGGCTTAAATGGGTCAAGAAGTTTGTTTTAATAAGTTGCATATTGTTGTAATATGACAAAGTTATCAGCTAGACAGGGGTCAGTCTAGGCGTTCACACCTTACAAGAAATCAGGAGATTTGACAAAGGGTTTTTGTGGGAAAATGCATAATTGCAGTAATACAGGAGACATATGAGCCGTGACATGAGATTTCCAACAATTTGACATTTTAACAAGTGTAGACTCAGATGAGCCTGTGCAGCCTCCATTTAAGTTAAGAAACTCCAAATGGTGTTCAGTCAGTAGCTTAACAGTCATTGAAGATTCAAGCGACCAGCAAAGGCTCTGATCAGACTGCGCGTATGCGCAGGCTGATCTGAGGCTTTGCTGGTCACACATACCACATTGTTGGAAATCACACGCACTGGCTCATATGAGAACAAGTCATGAATTTATTGGTGCAAATTTAGTATTGCGGTTTCGGGGAGGCTAAGTAGCAGTTTGAGGCGTGGTAACATGTATATGGTCACGAAATTGGTTGCTGTGAAGACAACAGCATAGTGCTAGTTTTACATGTAATCTGAGAAATGGCAGTGGAACTCACGTTTTTCCAGCCAAAGTTGGTACATATAACGTGTCTTGTTTACAATGCTGCTTTTAACAAATCTGGCCCCGAGGTTATAAGTCTTAGATTTGTTTTCATACTCAACTCATATGAGCATGAAAATTAATAGCTTATATGCATAAAAAATGAAGAAAATGTCTTGCTCAACCAGTTATTAAATTTAACATTTTAAAATGCCAAAAATGTTCGCATTTTTAAAAGCTATGGCCTCACGGCCTCCAATCTCGGCCTCCTTCTCCTAAAAGAGCAGAACGTAAAGTGAGGCAAAGGCCCTTCCGGGAAGCAGGCAGTGGGCAAAACAATGGAACACGGTAAGTTGTGTTGACACATTTTCAATCATAAGTAAATTTTCAGCGCAAAACTCGAAAATCTAAGAATGCTATGCTTCGGGCAATTGTTCAAGCTATCCGTAGAGCATGCTGTTTGCACATTTGAACTTAGTTTGTAAGCGTGAGAGTTTTTCTCCCGTTGCACAGTTGTCCAAGAAACGGTGGTTCCCGCATGGTTTTGCCTTCTAACCAAACGTATAGTAGCGTTTGGACCCTTATTCATACTACCGAGGCCCCTCCACACCCATGTTGTCCCAAATGCAATTTTTCGAGATATTTCAATGATAATTGAGTGATTTAGAGCCAAATTTCTTTAGGAGCAGGAGGCGAAGGGCAGGAGAAGCAGGCTGGGAGAGGAGGAGCAGGCGGCGATGAAATCAAAATTTGCATTGATTTTGCTTATTTTTAATAATAAACTTATCCAATCTATATCAAACTTGCATGTATGATACGAATGATTAAACGCTATTGTTAACTGAATTATTCTGATCACAAACATTGCTATATATACCTCTCTTATAATATATATACAAGAAGAAAGCCAAATCTCTCTCCCTCATCCAGATTACTGCAAAACTAGAAAAGCGCTACGTATTACATTAATAAACACAGACTAGCCACAAAATCCCCACAAACAAAGGGGGGCAGCAATTAACAATCAACAACAAACCCACCAGCTAGAGCAGACAGCAACTGGAGCCAACGGGGTGGAGGGGGCACTTAAATACATTTTCGGGCCTAATCTTCGCTACAGAAGCCATTTTCTGTTAACAAGCTGTGTCTTTAACAGAGCCAATAAACTTCTCATGGAAATAAAAACACAGTGTCAAAAACTGCAATAGAAAAAAGCAACAGCCATAATTTGTATTTGTATTTGAATATACAATTAGTGTATATAAATATTCATTGATATGTTAATGAGCTGATGTGCACATATTGATGAATATAGTTTGGCACCAAAATTAAAACCTTAATTATGTATCACTTTTGACAATCTGCATTGACCACAGGTTGTCATTTTAATCATGATTAATTGTAAGATTTTTTACCGATTTGGAGGCAAACAGGAAGAACATATTAATATGCATAAATACACCTAAGGAATCTTCTAAAGCATACACTTTTGTTTTGGCATTTTCTTAAAACTAGAATTTCGAATTAGAAAATATTTTGGAATAAATAAAAACAATGTTTTCCGGTAATGCATGGCTATTTTCAAAGAAAACTGACGAAGAGTATTAAAAATATTGAGATTTGAGTTGAAAATTTCAAAAAACGAAAGTCGCAAATTTACCATTTTTCAAACAAATCAATACGGAAAACAGAATAGCAATTTATCAAATGTATTCCATTTAGTAACATGGATTAATGAGATATGAATCATTTTCAAAGGCAAGTCAGTCTGTATTCTATTATTCATAAAATAAGAAAAAAAATCCAACTTCTATCTTCTACATCTTTAAAAGTGAACGGACAATGCGCACACACAAGTAATTAAATTATTCCTAACAATCGCATCGCATACGTGCTCGATTGACTTTAGATCTGGGGAGCAGGGTAGCCATAGTTAAACTTTTATTCTTCTAGCAGCAGAGTCCTGCTGGTGTTACTCACAGTGTGGACTTTTTTATATTTCAACTGTTCAAAATCGCATGAAAAAAGTTTGTAGAATATGGCCAGGAAATACCACAATCACACACTGCAGACTGATCCATTGCACCGCAAGGAAAAGACACATAGCACTAGCAGTCCCATGACGTAAAAAGCAATTTTTAACCAACCATCTCTCTCTCTCTTCCCCAGCGAGATGATTGCAAAACTAGAAATGACACTAAGTACTGCACAACAAACTAAGGACCAAATACAAAAATCAAACAAACAATAGGAGCAGCAATAATAATTAACCAACAACAACATACACATCGCCTTAGAGCGCTCAGTCGAAGTTACTGGGGGCTTTAATTAATTTTACTGGCCAAATCTTCGCCCTAGATTATGCTGTTGTCAAAACAAAAAAAACGTTATGCTCGCGCGTGGAGGCTTCCTTACTTATCCAATGTATCGTCATGGGGAAACAATCAAATTATTACTGTAATGAAACAAAGAAAATGGCTCTGAACTCACAGACTGTCAGAGCTAAAAGAAACCCTCCCCCAGTTGAACCACAGTAGGCCCATCCAAAGACAAACACCAGGCAGTGGCCCTCCAATGAAAATTTTCTGCCAAGGTCGTCATTGTGTCTGACGCCTTACCCACCGTGAATTTCGTGCATTTCTTATTACAAAATGACGTTTTCCATTGTTCAGCATGGCAAATGAAATTAAAATTGCCTCACTGAAATGCAGACTTGAGCCTAAATTCCAATTTTTGTGACTTCCGATTTTGACCCTTTCAAATTAAATAAGCTGTAGTTTGCATAATACCCAAGGTATTGTTTTGAAATTTTCACACATGATGTGGATAATATTGAATTTTTGTTAAACAACAAAAAAATGAATGCTTTTAACATTTTTAAGCGTTTGTAGTAAATTGTTTACTGTATGCGTTAGAAGATTCCTTAAGTATATGTAAATCAGTTAATATGCATATTTGAACTCCATACCAAAGGGCGATAAATTAGCTTCAATTTGATACAAAGTTGATATTTTATGATAAACAGAAACTGAGATATGATAAATTTACTTACATACTTACTTACTTTACATACATCCTTGTGAGAGGTGTCAGCCATTTTGTTATTAGGTGGCCATCTTGAAAATGGCCGAAATGGAAGTAGCCAGGAATCGTTTTTGAATCTGTGTGTAATATAAAGAACATATGGAGTAAATTCCATGCTTGTATCATCAAGTGAAGTATTTCCTCACATTTGCTCACTAAGCAGCTCCACTATTAGGTCTGATACTCACTTCGATGCTATAAATACCAAAATCTCGAGCACTGGCCCTTTAAAGTACAGGAACCTAAAACAGATTTTGAAGGGAATCAATTACATTTTGCTTACATACGCATTATAAAGGAAACAAAAGCATTTCGCTTATTCTCCCATTGTGTTGTTTGTTTAACCCAGAATGTCATGAGCTTGCTAGAGGTATATATATTATAAGAGAGGTATATATAGCAATGTTTGTGATCAGAATAATTCAGTTAACAATAGCGTTTAATCATTCGTATCATACATGCAAGTTTGATATAGATTGGATAAATATATTATTAAAAATAAGCAAAATCAATGCAAATTTTGATTTCATCGCCGCCTGCTCCTCCTCTCCCAGCCTGCTTCTCCTGCCCTTCGCCTCCTGCTCCTAAAGAAATTTGGCTCTAAATCACTCAATTATCATTGAAATATCTCGAAAAATTGCATTTGGGACAACATGGGTGTGGAGGGGCCTCGGTAGTATGAATAAGGGTCCACACGCTACTATACGTTTGGTTAGAAGGCAAAACCATGCGGGAACCACCGTTTCTTGGACAACTGTGCAACGGGAGAAAAACTCTCACGCTTACAAACTAAGTTCAAATGTGCAAACAGCATGCTCTACGGATAGCTTGAACAATTGCCCGAAGCATAGCATTCTTAGATTTTCGAGTTTTGCGCTGAAAATTTACTTATGATTGAAAATGTGTCAACACAACTTACCGTGTTCCATTGTTTTGCCCACTGCCTGCTTCCCGGAAGGGCCTTCGCCTCACTTTACGTTCTGCTCTTTTTGGAGAAGGAGGCCGAGATTGGAGGCCGTGCAGGCCTGTGCACGTTGCATGCTCATGTCAATTGAGCCTGAAAAAAGTTTACATGTAAAACCTCGTGGCCTAGGTACAAACCACTATAAAGGACTGGCAGATAAAATAAAATATGTACGAAATTGACCGTACATACGGGGATGTTTAACCCATGAATGCATTTTTGTCTTTCAGCCACAATGCGTAGAACAAATCTGAGTGATATTTATTGTTGGTGATGTGGGTGGCTGTTATATATTTTGTAATATAATTGTTGCTGTGGACAGTTTTCTTTTCAATAATTAATATACACACATACACAAAAAATTGTGCGATTCTTAAGTGGAACGCAATTGGATTTTTTTTTATATTTGTTGGACATATTGTATTTTCGACATAGAATTTAAAACATATCAATCCACTGGTGGTTTCATTGTTTCTATATGTACATGTATGAACAGTGGTTAATGTTTCAGTTGTTCTTGATTCATTGTTTATTGCTGCTCCAAGTGCGTGCGTGCGTGTGTGTGTGTGTGTGTGTGTGTGTGTGTGTGTGTGGTCCTTATTTTGCTATACAGTTCTTTGTGTCTGTCCTTCTAACTTTTGCAATCATCTCGCTGAAGAAGAATGAGATGTTGCTTTAGTTTATATGTCTCCTTGATGTCATGTGGCTAATATGAAATAAGGCACAACCTTTATGGCGAGCACAGCATGCTAGATCCAATTTTCTAGTTATGTGTAAGTTCCACTAGTAGATAGTGGTTTGGAACAACCCCACTGGTAGCTCAAACTAGTGTTCCAGGGGTGAACATTTCTTGTACTTCAACAACAGCAGAATCTAGGGCGAAGATTTGGTACCAGTAAAATGCATATAAGCCCCCCGGTGGCTCAGGCCGCTGTCTATTTTAAGGCGGTGGTTCTGTTGTTGTTGACTTTTTGTTTATTGTTACTCCCATCGTGGGAGTCTGTAATTGTTCTATGTTTTGTTGTACGTTACTTTATGTCCATTCTAGTATTGCAATCATTTTGATGGGGAAGAGAGAGCTGGTTGCTTTGCTTAATTTGTCTTCCTGGTGTCTGGTGATGGTTGAGCGGCTCTTCCTCACGGTGCCACGGGGTTGTCTGCGGTTTGTGATTGTGGTATTTCCTGATCATACTCACTTACTAGTTTTATGGTTTGAACAGGACCACCTGAGAAGCTCAGTGAATAGAGCACCGACTCATTAGTGAGGGTTGTGGGATCGAGCTCCTCCTGAGGTTGGATTTTCCCATAAAGTAGTGGTTTGAACAAGAACACCTGGTAGCTCAGGGTGGTAGCTAAATGCTTTCATACAAAATTATAGTTGCTTCTGGCCTGGTTTTAAGAGTTGTAATAAGACAGTAAAGTGTGTTCTGGGACCCGATATGGGTCCGATGTGTGTTCGAGGAGGGTGGGGGTGGTGAGAAGGGGCACATCATAAGAATCAGTTAAATGTGTTACCATTTGCCGTAAAAAATGATATATTACATATTATAGCCCCTAGCCTAAGAGGCTGCACCTCTAGTCTTTCAAAGCATGCTTGTCAAGAAGTACACTGAAATGCGTAGATCAGCGGCTCACTCAGTTTGTAGAGTGTTAGTCTGGAGATCTAAGGGTTGCTTGCTTGAGTATATCCACTGGCGGAGTCACTGTGCTCTGTCTCTGAGCAAGACACTTTATCCGCCGCTTAGTATTGATTCAACCCATGAAGACCAGTCCTGACATGACTGAAAACTGGTTGACTTGGACATAAAGAGTCAAACCGAGCAAAAATGATGTACAACTCTATTCACAGGGATATAATACATATATGTAATCCCCTGCAAATGGAATTTAAAAGCAGTTCAAGCTCTTGAAAACCTTTTAAAGTCCGTGATACGAGGGGCGTTCAATATGTAATGAAAACAGCCCAGTATATCCCAAAGTTTTATATTTACACACCTCATAATTACTTTTATTAAAATGTCTGTTTCTTGGTTAAATGAATGTAGAAGTGCAGCTGTCCAGCTCCTTATCAAATTTACAAAAGCCACTTTCAAGATAGGGTGCTGAAGTACACTGCGTTATGAAATAAAACAATGTTTTCAAAAGCAGATAACGACATGAACGAGGGATGTTTTCAGTCTGCTACTTTGTGTGGAAAAAATCCATATATTAGTGATTCATACCTGCAAATCTTTTTGGTATTGCTTTATATTCTATGAAATACTGAGGCTGCTATTTTGGTTAAAATCCTCCATGAAGCTACATTTTCTGGTATTCAATTGACAGCGTCATTTTGCGTGAACGAAA